>JASDQU010585447.1:46175-96696 GCA_032191745.1 Picea mariana
GTATCAATGACAACTCATTGATCCATCTTCATCTATGCATTCTCATCAAGGACAATACATATTATATTACATCAATCATCAATCAATCAATCCTTTGACATCAATCAATCACTTGACATCAATCAATGACATTAATCAATCAAACCATTGGCATCAATGACAACATGATCCAACAGGTTGGTGCTCCAAAGTAGAGGAAATAAACTCAAATGGCCACCATTAATCTCTCACATTGATTAGAGCAAGTGTTTTCAACACGATACCATGGGTTTTCAACAGCATGTGGCGAAAGCAGAATGGAACCAATGGTACTTGATTTGCAGACCTATGAAACCTACAAATTATGGGCTCATGTAGATCAAGCTTCAACTACCTCTTGTCAGATGATAGATCACAACATAGAAAATATACTGATAATTACATGCAGATCTAAGATAGTAATTTTGGGTTGGAGGTAGATTTTTTCTTAAATTTTAAAATCTACAGCTCTAAATATGAAATTGCCAAATTTATAGACAGATTTGTAGCAATTTTACAAAATGATCCCTCTTAATTAATTAAAAACAACAGTGCATCTTGAGATCATAAAACAATGTAGATTTATAATGGATCTGCTATGATATTGAGATTTACAAGCCTAACTGTTGATTTATATACAATGAATTGCATATTTAGAACTATAAACAGTAGAAATATCTCTAGAAATCTAATCAACAATAAAATGAGGATTAGATCTAAAATAAAATCAACAAATTGATTTTTAAATATTTTGCAATTAAAAAACTAAATTTTCCTTACTTTAAAGAGCAACAGGTTACCTCGGTATTGTTTCCCTTGAGCTTGAAGAGATCTGGGTTGATGTTTCCTTACTTCCTCAATCCATCACCAATTCTCTTCCATCACAATTTCACCATGGCTCTGATACCATGTTGACAAAGTTTCCTCAAACACGTAATTTTATTAATAAGGAAAATGTAATTACAAGCAGAAGTGAGGACTCATAATCTACTAGACCTCACTGGAAGAAGGAACTTGTTTATATAGATAAACTCCAAACTAAAATCTAGTAGAAAAACCAATCACATAATCACATGAGTATGACAGGTGTCCTTTACATAAAAGCTAGGTGTCCTTATCCTAACAAAATATAAAAAAATAATTTCTAAAAATATTTAAACTAGAAAATACTTAGACTATAGAACTTTAGGATTATGAGGCTAACAGATTTACAATTGGTGCACCTCACTACTGGCCAACATAAAGATCCAGTTGACGGATTGCAAACTCGATAGGATGAGGAACTTCGGTTTGCATCCATTTTATGTAGTTTTTTCTTTGAGAGGGTTCCAGCTCTTATCTCTAGAGTCAAAATTATTCCACATGGTTTACGTGATATGGCTATGTCACGGTGGACCGAGGTGATGTGGCCGCTAGAAGGTGGTAGGGTGTCAACCCCCTACAATGATGAGTTCTTCCACTAGTTGCGGCGACAAATTATCACAAACGATGATTATCCCTATGAGGGGATTGACTACTAAGGGGATCGTGACATGTCGTTACCACCAGAATTCGCCTTTGGAGAGATCAATAAGAATTTCATTTTTGTATATTTTGTTTTTTATGTTTTTCAATTTGATAAATGCAAACAAAAACGCAAATATTTTTGTATGGTATCATATATTAATGATTATTTATTTCACACAGACATAGGTCCACGACGACTAGACAGATACCCACGACATCGGTGCAGGGGGTAAGGAGCAGGGATGATTTTAAGGATGGAAATTTATTTTACAATGTTGAAACCTTGGTGAATCTTACTAATCTTTCATATCCCAACTATAAATGTTTGGTGATATTATTGTAAAAATATTCAAATTTCTAAGGATTTTATATAATTTGTATAAAATTTTGGCGATTTTTAAGATAAAATAATTTTATCCTATATAATCTAGGCAAATCATTTTTAGAATAGTGAATCGTTTTTTGGGAAAAACCATGGAAAATTATCTCATGAGCAAAATTTAGCCCCTAAAATCATCCCTACTAGTAAGGAGATGAGATGGTAGGCGGGGATTTTACACATTGTTTTCGTCACCCTTATGACTGTTAATGATGTAAACCTATCTATTGCCTTCAGAGGGGTCAGTGGCCTGAATTCCTGAAGAAAGAAGGGAGAAGAACTTTCCCTGAGAGAAGAAGTTGTATTTTCCTTTGTAAAAACCCTATTAAGGAGGATTTCTACAGGCTTCTATATACACAGGGTGCGGAAATGTCTGATTTCCGCAGGTTACACTATAGCTAGATCGCGGAGATTCTACAGGTTGCATTACATCTAGGGTGCGTCAGCCTTCGTACGTGGGAAAAATGAGCATTTTCTCGATGCTTATAGAAGGAGAAGCTTCTATGGTGAGGTCTCCTCCGAACGGTTTGGATCTTACTCACTTTCATGATTTAGTGGGATCATCCTAACCTCCTCACCTTATCCTGTTTAGCTTATAAAAGGAGAGGAGCTCTCATGGAGAAAGTTAGTTGTTTTGGCTTGAGATTGTTAGATTGGTTAGAGTGGTTCTGAGCTTTTCTTTATCAAGATAGATTGTGAGTAGCTATCAGATACACAGTCTCAGAATCCATTGGAGCAAGAAGTGTGTGGAAAGCAAGGAACTGTTGGAAGGAACCTAATGACATCAAGGCATCTGGTAGTATCTTTCTTCCACATTATATAATACAGTGGCATATTTATTTCTCATAAAATAATTCTCATTTTATTACATGACTCCTTGATCAGATGTATAAGCTTTCATTGAGTATACTATTGTTGCTTTCACTTTGGTTGGTTTGTGTCATTGCAGATCCAATATCACAAGAGCACTGGAGTGAAGCAGGGAAAACAAAGATATAAGGAAGCGACATTCAAAGGTATGTCATTCATCTCTTGTTTGATAGTAAATTCAATGATCAGAGATTAGAGAAAGCGCCATGTCCTGTCTTGTTTTGTTCTAGATCTAGGTGGATCTAGGGAGATTAGTTTATGTCCGCATTTACAGATTTATCCAATAACAAAATTGGCGACTCCACTGGGGAACGAATTGTTTCCCTAGTTTGTCTTGCTTTCTTTCTTTGATTGCTTGGTTTTTGTTTCTTGAGTCATTGGGAGATCCATCTTGACTCTCTGAGTGTTAAACTTCACTGGAAAACCTTCTTAATTTTTAATTTTTCCATTTTTGTTTGATTTCCGCACCATGCTTGGAGGGACAATGCGGCGATATAATATTTTTGCACCCTACCTATTTAGACCAGTGCATAAACTCCACACCCTACCCATTTCTGGCCTACGACGATCAAGGATTTCTGCACTGTGCTAGTCTTCCAGCCTGCGAAAATTGTGAAAAAATTTGTTTTTGGTGGTTTTCCCTACCCAAACCTTGGATTTGGTTTTGGGGTGAATTTTTGGGTTTGCTTATGATCTGTTTACAGTCTGCTTGACAAATTTGAAACTTCTTTTAGCCATATTTGCTTTGTTTGGTTTTGAAATATTTAGTCTCTTGCTTTGAGTGTCTTTCAGTTACAAAGCACTGTCTTTTCTTTAGAATTGTTTGGTGAAAGAATTTATTTTTCTTTTATTAAATAGTTCATGTTAAAAGAGAAAATTGTTTGGGTTTCTTTGTTTCATATCTATTTGCTATTTCTTTTAGCTATCTTTGAAACAAAAAGTTTTAATTTCTTGCTTTATATTAGATTGGGGGCATCCTTGCATTTGAAGTAGTGAAATTGCATGGTTTTTGGCATTTTTTGGTCTTAAATTTTTTGGTTTTTGGCATTTTTTGGTCTTAAATCGTGTATTGTTGTACAGTCTATTTTTCTCATTTCTTGAGAATCTTGATATTGATGAGTTTAATAAATTTTGGGACATTTTGCATCTGGGACTGATAAATGTTTTCTCCTTCTCGTAGAATAGCTTTCATTGAAATCAAAAGATTGCATCTCCATCTCTTCACATTACTTTCGAGTCGGTCAAAACACCATATTGTTCACGCCATGTTCCTTTTGAGTAATAACAACCATAAAATAAAGCGCTTATAAAAATTGATTAGACATTTTTATATTTTCTGGTAGAAAACCTACATTAGCTTAGTTGTAGGGCTTTGGAATAGGTGTGAAATATAATTTTCCAAAGCTGCAAACAAACATAGAATCTTGAGTTAGGGAGCGATGAAATCCACTTATTACATTTTGTCCTGGGAAGCCCTTCTAACACAAGGGTCAATCACGAGGTCGCATTGAGACTGGCAGAGTTACTCACCCTGCTTTGTTGGTCTTGGTGTAGAGATTGCGCGTATTATGGGGGTCACTTGAAGGTATACCGACAATGATGAGTGGAAGCCTTTCAAGTTGATTTCAGGCTAGATACCCTGCCTTTGCGCATGGATTAGACTGTTGATTGTTTCCCCAGGAATCAATGTAGTAATTAGTAACCTTAGTGGCCTATATCTTTAGGTTCTTTACACAAGGTGACTGTGGAGGGGCAAGTCTTCACGGTACCTGGAATTGACGTTGGTCAAACTCACTCAGGCTCCTTGGAGGGTATACCCACGACTATGTGTGGGAGCTTGCACCAGGGTGTAAGTCCATTAAGCAGGTTGTCAACATAAATTTTCCACCCGCTCTATCTCATCCCCTTCTTACTTTGTTCCCATGACATTGGATTTCATCACCAACTAGTGTGCTCATTGTGAGAAGGTTTTGTTTGCTTGCTTGCTTACTAGATTTTTAGCATGTGTTGTTTTTTCTCCCTAGCAGACTCTAGGTTGGATCTTTATTTAATGGCGTTCGTTCCCAGAATGACCAATGAAAGAACCCCTATTCCAGGGGAACATTTTGTTTTTCCTTCTTATGGGAACATTGGTCCTCCTCACATCGCTACTTTGAGCCTTCCAGATCTCACAATTGGATTACCAGTATGGTTGTTTTCCACTCAGGTAATCCTGAATGCATCTAGTGCTTCAATCGTAAGTACTTCCCCCCAAGAACATCAACCTCATATTGATCCTTCACCTTCTTCACCAATAAGATCTTCTTCACCTTATCCACTTGCAAGGTCTTCTTCCATTTTATCTTCTTCGTTGACTAAAATCTCTGAAGCTAGTAACTCGGTGAATAAGAAGAAGAAGAAAAGGAAGAATAAGAAGAAGAAAAATAAACAAGGATCTAAACTTCCAACCACTGTCGGATATGTTGGAAAGAAACTTGTTACTATTAATCATGCTGGGAGTGTTGATGATACCAAGATCACCCAAACAACCTGTAAGCCCAAGTACCCTTGCAAGCTTTGTAAGGGTACCCATATTCTTAAGGATTGCCCTGGTATGACCAAGGTTATAGAAGCATGGTCTACACACCCTCGCCAACCCATGTCGTCAGCCTCTGAACAACATGTTGATGACCCCTCGTCAACTAGTCAAGATACCATTGGGAAGAAGAAATGTCGAGTCAAGGTCCTGTGTATGTTATGCAAAGGGATTCATCTAACTCACCTTTGCCCTCGTATGGATGAAGCCTCTAAATTACTGGAAGACATTATTGTTTCACAGCCCCAACTTCCAGTTGCTTATCACAATATTACTCTCGACCCACCTGTAGTTGATGGAATGATTGATCCGGTCCCTTCGTCAGTTAGTCTGGTTGATCATATAGTCAATCTGGTCACATCCTTAGCTGAACTAGTTGACAAAGTGGTCGATCCCATTCCACTCGTCGACCCCATTCTCCCCTTGGAGGATGAAATCCAAGTAGTTGATCTGATCCCATCCTCGGTCGATTCCACTCTCCCGTTAGAGAGTGAAACCTAATCGATCGATCCCTTTCCACCCGTCGACCCCATTCTCCCCTTGGAGAATGAAACCCAAGTGGTCGATCTGATTTCATCATCGGTCAATCCTACTCTCCCACTAGAGAGTAAACCTGATGTTGCCCATGTTTTTCTTGTTGATACAAAATCTGTCATGCTCGGGGGTATTCCTCCTTCTCCCCTGGAACCTCGTCCAAGTAATGAGACCATCCTTTTTAATTGGGGTGTGCTAGTTGGACCTTGTCTTCCCTCACACATTCCTTTCCAGATTACAGTACAGGTTTATGGTCGGGACATTCCTCAGACGTTGATAGATGAAGGTGCATCTGTTAGTATTTTGTCCTCTATTGCTTGGCAGGATTTGGGTTGTCCTCAGCTTGCGCCAATTACGCAGAATCTGTTAGCTTTTAACAGAAGAACCATTCAATCTTTAGGGACCCTTCCTCAGTTTCTTGTAATTTTTGGAGGGAAAATTGTCTTTATTGATGTCATGCTAGTCCAAGACCCCTTGGATTTCTCTTTACTCCTTGGGCAGGATTATGTCTATGTCATGAAAGTTATTGTGTCCACTCTTTTTCATGTGATATCTTTCCCTCATGATGGAAGAATTGTGACTATTGATCAACTTTCATTCATCAGTCCTGATTGGATTACCTCCCTAAATGGTTCTTATATGCAGACGGTATCACCCCTGCCACAGGTCAATTATGTGGCATTGTCTCCCATGCCTTCAGTTGTCGATGCAGATGAGCCTCTCATTGTAAGCTCACTCCCTTATGAATTGGATCCGGTAGTTGACATGGTAATCTCTTCGGTAGGGCTATTGGAGCCTGACCTCCTTACCCCTATTGCAACCTCGACATGGATTCTTTCTAGAGTGTGTTTCTTTCATCGAGTGAAGATCTCTTGGAGGCCATGACTGAGTTTTGTCCCTTGACATGTTGTCATTCCAAATCACTGTCTTCTTGGAATCCATGATCAAGAAGAGAGCTTTGAGCATGCTTTTCTGATTTCAATCTCGTTAAAAAATGAAACCAACGTTGAGCATGGTTTTCTGATTTCAATCTCATTAAAAAATGAAACCAACGTTGAGCATGGTTTTCTAATTTCAAGATCGTTAAAAAATGAAACCAGCTATGAGGATAGTTTTTCGCGTCTCTGTAGCAACCTCGTTAAAAAAATGAAACAGAGCTTATGAGCATAGTTCATGTTTATGTGTCAAGCTCGTTAAAACATGAAACAGAGGTCTAGGGATTGAACCTGGATTCTCGAGCATAGTTCTTATCCTGTGTCAAGAACGTTAAAACATGAAACAACTTCCCCCTCTATGTTGATTCAAGTCCTTCGTCTAGTATTTGAAGATTCATTTTCATCCGCCTTTGAAGTTGGACGAAATGAAGCTTGGGGGGCAATGCTTCTAGCATGTAGACATCATGCTGAAGTTGAGCCGCTAGCTTCTTAAGTTGGGGTCTAAGTACCAACCATCCATGGATTATGCGCTGGTAAGTCACAAGCATAGTTTCCTCTAGTTCAAGCTTGTGTAAAAATGAAACCAGGTCCAAGCATAGTTTTGTTTTGTTTTAAATCTTGCATAAAAATGAAAACAATCCCAAGCTTGGTCTTTATTCTTTATCATGCTCGTAAATACATAAGAATAAGTTACTGAGCTTAGTATTTGTTCTTTCTCATGCTCGTAAATCAATCAGAATGTAACTGAGTATAATTTTATCACTTTTTTGGACTCATAAAGGTTATCCAAAAAAGGAACCCACTGGAGTTCCCTTTAAGCTCTTTTTAGACTCTCTAAACATGAAAAGATTGTCGAGCGACCTTGTTATTTTCATGCTTGTTAAAGTATTTGAAAAAAACACTTGTTGAGCGATAGTTTATCTCTTTTTCAATCTCATCAGAC
The DNA here is from genome assembly GCA_032191745.1 of Picea mariana. Classification (NCBI taxonomy): domain Eukaryota; kingdom Viridiplantae; phylum Streptophyta; class Pinopsida; order Pinales; family Pinaceae; genus Picea; species Picea mariana. Next base: position 53,936 of record JASDQU010585447.1, read on the forward strand.
TACTTTACGAAAAAGGAACTGAGAGAGTTCTCTTTAAGTGTTTTTCAGACTCTATAAACATGAAAAACCCCTGAGTTTTCTATCTTTGGAATCGTTGAACAAACATCGAAAGGCCCATATGGGAACGAACCACTTTTTCTTAGGGTTCGTTAAACATACTTTGAAGGACTCATCTGAAGGATGAGCTTACATTTCAAGCATATGTTATCCTCCTCAAACTTATGTAAAAATAAAGAGGTACTCGCCAGAAATTGTGGGGGGAAATTTGGGAAAGAAATGTGTCTAAACCTGTATTCCATGGAAGAGTTGCTTTTGAACATGACACCCTTTCAATAACCTTGTGTCTAGGTTGGAAAATTTGCTTGTCTCTTGATCATACTCCTTTATAATATTACAAATTGGTCCGTGATCCCTTTTTGTTGAGTCAGTTTTTCCAAGACAGTTGTCGTGTCATCAATATGTTCAAAGAGAAGTTCAACCTGGAAAATCCTTTTATTGCGTCGGCCATTTCTACAATCCTTAAGGATTCTATTGTGCCATCCATCCTTGAGTCAGTCCTGAATCATTGGTTACTTTGATCTACTTCAAATCTTATTACCTGTTTCATGTCATTGATGGGGGATACATTAAGGCCCTCCTGTGGCGAGCCTTTTCCTGTCGAATTCAACTCATTATCTAGGAATTAGACTTACAAACTAATTGGTACCTTGGAACTTGCATGCCTCAATGGCAAGTTTCCTCGATTTCGATAGTGGGTTTTCATTGTTGACCCCTAATCGAGAGATTCCATCGAGTGTTCAACTTCAACTCATTAATTCACACCCATTGGATTGTACTAGTGTACCTTGGGAGTCATTGACATTATTGGTGATTTCCCTCGCACTTGTTAACGGTATTTAGTAATGACCGGTAATCAAGTGGTTTCTACCGCGTTCGACTTCAACACATGTATTCACATGGTTAGATTCATACTATAGAGTGGTGGAGATGAAGACCATGAATCTTTTCTCACGGATTCAGGTTTCGTTGGAGTATATTCAGTGTACTGTTGCATAGACCCACATTGTATGTCTCGTGGCTATGTTCAAATTTGAGTCTTTAACACATAGATCCACAATGTATTTTTGGTGGCTATGTTCAGATTTGATTCATATTGGCATGGATCCACAGTGTATGTTTGGTGGCCATGACCTTGTCTTACTTGACATGGATCTTTGCATGTCGACATTTATGCTTTGATTCATTTGTATTCTGAGTATGGGAATTCCTACCTCAATGATGATATATTATTGTACTGTATTTCCTTGTTTGTTGGCAGGTTTCCGACCGACTGTTTCTTGTTCCCTACACACACTCGACAAAGTATTTCAGCTATCCCTCTATTCTAACTTCATACTTTGGGGGGCTCTCTGTTACACATTATTTTCGTCAACCTTATGACCATTAATGATGTAAACCTATCTATTGTCTTCAGAGGGGTCAGTGGCATGAATTCCTAAAGAAAGAAGGGAGAAGAACTTTCCCTGAGAGAAAAAGTTGTATTTTCCTTTGTAAAAACCCTATTAAGGAGGATTTTTGCAGACTACTATATACATAGGATGCGGAAATGCCTGATTTCCACAGGTTTCACTATAGCTAAATTGCAGGGATTCCAGAGGCTGCATTACATCTAGGGTGCGGCGACCTTCGTACGTGGGAAAAACAAGCATTTTCTCGATGCTTCTAGAAGGAGAAGCTTCTATGGTGAGGTGGCCTCCGAATGGTTTGGATATTACTCGCTTTCATGATTTAGTGGGATCATCCTAACCTCCTCACCTTATCCTCTTCAGCTTATAAAAGGAGAGGAGCTCTCATGGAGAAAGTTAGTTGTTTTGGCTTGAGATTGTTAGCTTGGTTAGAGTGGTTTTGAGATTTTCTTTGTCAAGATAGATTGTGAGTAGCTATCAGATACATAGTCTCAGAATCCATTGGAGAAAGAAGTGTGTGGGAAGCAAGGAACTGTTGGAAGGAACCTGACGAAATCAAGGCATCTGGTTGTATCATTCTTCCACATTATATAATATAGTGGCATGTTTCTTTCTCATAAAATCATTCTCATTTTATTACACGACTCATTGATCACATGTATAAGCTTTCATTGAGTATACTATTGTTGCTTTCACTTTGGTTGGTTTGTGTCATTGCAGATCCAATATCACAAGAGCACTGGAGTGAAGCAAGGACAACAAAGATATAAGGAAGTGACATTCAAAGGTATGTCATTCATCTCTTGTTTGATAGTAAATTCGATGATTAAAGCTTAGAGAAAGCGCCATGTCCTGACTTATTTTGTTCTAGATCTAGGTGGATCTAGGGAGATTAGTTTATGTCCACATTTATCGATTTATCCAATAACAGGGGATGCAAATAGAATTCTCTATAATGTGTAGGGAAACCTATCTCGTCTGACGCACGGGATTCTTATGGTCCAACTAGAAGATCAACTAGAGACGATGCAGAGGCAGGTGGTGGGTGTACCATGTCCATGGGTGAGACTCTTCTAGGATATTGTGAACGCCATAATGTGTTATCATGACACACATCTAGATCCTCAAGCTTAATATTATTACTCTCCATCCTTGCCCCTTCCTTCCACCCAAGAATATATGAGCGATAATAAAACTTTACATCAAATCATCATCATCAACCAACCATCACATAGAACCTGATAATGCTTCCTGAGACTTCTTCAATTTATGCAATTCTTAAATTCTTGGAATACTCTGATCCTATAGATAATATTACTCAATGTATTCTTTGAAACTTCTCCAAGTTTCACTCCTTGAACCCTCCCCAAAAAGAAGTTATAGAGAGAATGGTAGACTTTGTTCAATTTTGGTTTATTGAGGAGGCTGAACTTGTAAAGAATGCCTTGTGCTCAATATTTAACATAAGATTTTGAAACTCTCACACAAGAAAATAAAGTCCATATTGTTTCCAATTCAATTTGTCCCACTTCATTTGGATTCTATATGAAGACATTATGACTTTTTACCCGGAACACCTGTTTATTGACTAGTTTTAGGACTGGTCAAAAACCCTATCTTCCACAAAGTGTATCTCCATAATTATAGTGAATCAAGAGCTACAACTTTTACCACAGGTACCTTGATATATCTTCTCAATACCATAGCAATTTCACCATATAAATCGTTCTAAAAAAACTTTATAGTGAAAATGGTAAGATGACCTAAAAATAACATACCTTAGAACACATCACCAAAAGACTTCATCCTCCCTTGAAATCTGGCCTTCTTTACTTCTGATTTTCCTCTGAAATTTGACTTGTGTATAAAATGAATGTATAATGATATTTATTTATACCATTTATGTCACTTCCTTTTAATAATAGGGCCGAACTGACACTTTCTTATTTTGTAATTCTGTTCTTTAATTATCTTCAGGGCCTACATGTACTTACTTCTTCATTTCACTTTGTCATCTTCAAAAATTCATTTCTCCTCAACCATGAGGATCCACGTGATGTGCCACATACCACCGGAAACAACATGATGTATATTATCCATCCATGGGTGTTTTATCTGCATGTGCATTGTCCTTCATGTCCAAATATCTTCATCAATCTTGTGGTCCAAAACCCATGACTAGGGTTGACATCAATGACAACAACCAATCTTCCAACAGAAACAACGATGCGTAGTAGCTCTATAATGGTGCTATACTCAACCACATTATTCATTGATGGATCCAGATAAATGCCACTTAAAGACATTGTTAATGTTTCATCGAAACCTGCATAGGAGATCTAGCTAAAGAAAGTACAAACAAAGATTATCAAGAAAGGAAGAGAGATTCAATATGGAAGAATGAGAAAATATATTCACACTACTCTAATGACTTGATGATTGATACATAGATGATGATCAATATGATCAATGAATGAGTGGAATACACTCATATATAGGACATAACATTCTATAATAATAGAATGCATGCATGCATAATAGCATAATAATGATGATCTAAAATAGAACTAGTCAGTTAACTCCCACTAAACTAGTGTGCCAAAAATATAAATTTCTCCAATGCCCACTCCCCTAAACATCACTATGGAGTAAAAAATGAGTCCCGGATACCAGGCCATATTAGGTACTCATGTACAATGCAACTAATGAACACTGAATAAAAATGAGGAAAGAGGGAAAACCATGTGGGAAAAAAAAAACCCTCAAAAGACAATGCATCAAAAGAAGAAAAGGCAGTTGCTAGGAAATTGTGTTCTTCACTGCAAGATGATCTCGTAAAGTCTAAAACTTCTTCTCATTGAAAGTGTTCGTGAAGATGTAGAAATCTTGATGGATCTGATGAATTCCTTTGGAAACCTGTTTAGCCTACTACCTCTTGATCGTGTGGACCCATATGCACCTGAAAATATTCCTTTCTAGTGGAAGTGGACCCAGATCGCAAGTTTGATTCTCTAGGAGTGAGTCATACTCCTTCTTCATGGCTTCTTGCCATAATGGATTTCCCATAGCCTCACTATAGAGATGCGGATCAGAATATTGAACCATATAACAATGCATGGGAATCGTGGGTTCTAAAGTTGAAAGTACATGAGAAGGCTCCTCATGCTGAGATCGAGTCCTCCTCAAATCCAATGGATTTCCTGCAAAACATGTTGCCTGAAGTGTGAATTGTGCCCTTTTGGGCATCTGTTGAAGCTTCATCATTGGCTTCTTATCTGGTTGTACTACCTGCTTATTTCCATGTACAGAATCTGAGTGTATTGAATCATCTCTGATGTTTGAAACTGATGGAAGCACAAGAGTATATGCATGTTGCACCAGAGGTGCATGAAAAGTACTCTCCTTATGTGTAAGTAGAAAAGAGGATTCATCATCATAAAAATTAGTGAATTTATACAACCTTGACTTTTGGTCCACCTCACCAATTGCAATGATGGAATTGTCATGCATGTCAATTACTAAAACTGAATCTGATGTAAATTCAACCTTTTTACCTTTCTGAGTGATCTGATAAACTGAGAGAAGATTCATAGAAAGCTTTGGAACATGTAAAACATTCTCAAAACTGCCATTATGGAGTTCCACTCTCCCTTCTCCTACTACTGCTACTGGAGTATCATCACCCATGAGAATAGGGGGTATTAGCATGGACTCAAAGAAGATAAAACTTCCTCTTTTGCTGCCATATGATGGGATGCACCAGAATCTATAATCCATGAATCAGATGAGGAATTAATTGCAATAAGATAATTTTGATTACCTTTCTTGGGAGCATGATATTCTTCCTTCTGGTTCTTGACTCCCTCTGGAATGAAGTTTCCAAGGTTGTTATGTTGAAGTTCATGTGCCATAAGATCGATATGTTTCTTCATGCATGTGGATTCTTCATGATTCGGTTTATTGTAATAAGTGTATTGTTTTCCCTTCTTCTTCTTCTTGGAATCTGAAGAGTCTTTGGAACCTAAAGAATTGTTAAAGGGTTTGGAATATCCTTCCTTCTTTGGCTCTGAATGTTATGATTTCCCCTTTCCTTTCTGTTTGGATTATCCTTTTCCATCATGCATGGTGAGTGCATGTGCTTTAGGATCATTTATTAGGCCCATCTGAATGAGTTTTTCCTACTCATGTGTGAGAGAATCAACAAATTGATCCATGGTAGGCATCTTCCAATTTATTCCCATGAGATACCTGCCTGAATGGAAAGTGGAAACATAGTCAACATATTTTGGTCCTAGCTTGGCCAACATTGTTAGAATAAGTTGGTCCACTTGTTTAGACTTATAAATACCACAAGATGATAAGCTCAATATCAAAGATTTAAACTTAGTAAATAAATCAGGTATATTATCAAAACTTTTAGAATTTAAAGTAGTCAACTCTACCTCAAGCATATGATCGCTCATCTCATCCTTCTTTCCAAACAAACTTTCCAAGGTGGTCCAGATCTCATTTGGAGTCTTGCATGCGGCAACATGAAACCATAGATCAGTTGAAATCAATTTAAGAAGAAGTCTTATGGCTTCATCCTTTCGGTTTCCCCATCTCATTTTCTCAATTGTTGATGTAGGTTTTGTTTTTGTCCCCATCATCAAGTTGTACAATCCTTTCCTTCTTAGTTGGAATTCTGCCTTGGGATTCCAATCAAAATAATTGTATGGTGTAAGGATTACCACCAAGTTTGACTGTATTATAGGTGTCCTATCCATCTCTCCCACTATTTCTGAGAACCCCTAAAAATTTACTCTCAATCTGCAAGTGAAAAACTAAGAAATCACTGCAGAAAGGGCACTTTAAGTGAAAATTCATATTAGTTTCAAGAAATGAACTTCCGATTTACTTTCTGAGAAAAATGTGTGGAATTTCTCCAAACGGTTGAAAACCCACTTGCAAAATGGGTCGATTTACTTTTCTCACAAGTCTTTTCCTCAAAGAGTTAATATTTTGGGAGAAATCACTACAAAAAGGTATGACCACGGATTCATATTAGTTTTAGAAGGAGATCTTTTGGCTTCCTTTCTGAGCAAACGGTGAAGAATTTCTCCAAACTCTTGAAAACCCACTTGCAGAATGGGTCGATTTAGTTCCCATGTGAATCGTTTCCTCAGAAAGCTAATATTTTGGGAGAAATAACTGCCGAAATGTGTGACCACAGATTTGTATCAGTTTCAAGAGGTGATCTTCTGGCTTCCTTTCTAAGAAAACAGTGAATAATTTCACCAAGTGGTTGAAAACCCACTTGCAAAATTGGCCGATTTACTTCCCCTAATGGTTGTTTCCTCAGAAAGTTAATATTTTCAGATAAATCATTGTCGAAAGGTACGACCATGGATTTTTCTCGTCGAAACTTTGATTTTCCTTATTCTTTGGCTTGTCTGGCTTGCTCCTGCAGTGTAGCTCTCATACCACGTCAATGTTTCATCGAAACCTACACAAGAGATCTAGCTAAAGCAAGTACAAACAAATCTTATCAAGAAAGGAAGAGATATTCAATATGGAAGAATGAGAAAATATATTCACACTACTCCAATGAGTTGATGATTGATACATAAATGATTATCAATATGATCAATGAATGAGTGGAATGCACTCATATATAGGACATAACATTCCATGATAGCAGAATGCATGCATGCATAATAGTATAATGGTGATTATCTAAAATGGAAAGTCTAAAATAGAACTAGTCAGTTAACTCCCACTGAACTAGTGTGCCGAAAATAGAAATTTCTCCAACAGACACTAGTTGTCCCTTGGATGAATAGATAACCCAAGCGGTGGAAGCCATGTTCCAAGTATGAAGAATGGCATCGTCTGTGAATCCTAAGAACACCAAAGAGTCCATTGACATCTTCCAACCAAGGGAAAACTCAATAAGCAAGTCGGGGACACAAAAAGATAAAGAGAAAAATATATACACTAACATACACTAGCTCGAAGGCTCAAGCTTAATACCTTTTAAGGTAGAGCTTATTTATGGGCTCATATAGCACATTCCCTTGATAATATTATAATTCATAGTCTCCTTTTTCAAGGACATGTCACACGATATAAGGACCGTGCCACATGGGATTGAATTTTCTTTCCCCCAACGGCTCCTTAGCTTGGTCATAAAGAAGAACCAAGTCACCCTTAGCATAATGTTGGGGACAGATAGAATTATCGTACTAGACCTTAACACATCGTTTATTTTCATCGATAGCTATAGCGGCATCTCGACGCTGCTCTAGGTGTATGAGGCATTCTTTGAGATCGTTCATGTTAGGTAAGAGCTCGACTTCCAAATTAAGGGGAGGGATTTCACACTCAATAGGAAGAATTGAATCCACTCCATGGAATAACTGAAATGGTGAGAAATCAGTGGAAGTATTTACTGTGGTTCGGTATGCCCACAATGCCAGGTAAATCATCACGTACTAGTTATATTTACGTTGGCTGACAGTTTTTTGCAAAATGGTTTTGAGATATTTATTCATGGCCTCTACTTGTCCATTTTCTTGGGGATAGTAGGGTGACGAATGATCGTGTTTAAACCCCAGTTTTGATGCTAACTCTATCATCATTTCATTCTGGAACTGACTATCATGATCAGTGATAATCTCCTTCGACATTCTGAAACGAGTTGTAATTTGATTGAATACGAAAAGTGTTGCAGTCTCACCATATAATTTAATTGTAGGCATGGCCTCAGCCCATTTAGTAAAATAATCCATGGGCACAATAATATGATGGTGCCCCCAGTCGAGGTTGGGTTGCAGTCCATGAAGTCCACCCCCCACTTGGTGAAGTGACCGATGGTAATTACTGGGTGAAGAGGGGCAGGTTGTGAGCGCATATTACGAGCAAACACCTGGCAAGGGTGACACTTCTTGACCACTTCTATGCAATCTTTAAAAATTGATGGCCAAAAATAACTAGCTCGTAATATATTTTGGGCTATCGCAAGCCCGGATAAGTGACCACCACACGCCCCACTATGACAGTCATTGATAACAGATTTATCTTCCTCGTGAGTCAAACAAAGGCACAACATATTATCTACTCCTCAACGATACAACGTGTCATCGAGAATGAGGTAGTTTTTGGCCTGATGGTGTATACGTCTGCAGTCGTCTCTCGAAAGATGTTGGGGAAGCTTAAAAGTTTGAAGGTATATTAGAATATATCTATACCAGGGGTCTGAAGATGAGATAAGGAAGATGTATTCATCAGTGAATGAATCATCATGAAAAATATCCTCATCTTTCCTAGGGATGTTTGACATCAGTTCTACAAAAACTAGCGATTTCTTGGATTTTGCGAAGACAAAATCAAGATCAAACTCATGTAAAATCACAATCCATTTATTGTATGTCCCCCCTATGACATGCCTTGTAAGGACCTATTGAAATGGATTGATATTAGCAACCACAGTAGTCTTGCAGAGTAAGATATATTGACATAATCTATGAACCGCATGCGTGGTTGTTAAGGCTAGATTCTCTACATTGTAGTACTTAAGTTTAGGACCAATAACATTTCATCTAAGGTAATAGATAATGTGATCATGGATCTCATCATCTTCCTAAACAAGAACCATACCAATCGTCCCTTCGAATGTGGCAACATAAAGCAGGAAATCTCTAATATAGTCTGGGGGGTTCACCAGAGATGTCGATACCAGGGATTTCTTAAGAGCATCAAAGGACTCCTAGAGTCGCCAATTTTGTTATGAGGAAAATCTCTCTATGGATAGGGGTAAACTAGAATAGATGGAATGATGCCCATAAAAAAACTCTAGTCTCAAGTATGGTAAATAAATAGAAATGCTAGCAAGAGAAGGCTAGAAGCCTACCTCATTCGGATATCTGAAGAAGACCATAGTTGAGCTCACGATCCAAAGCTTGATACCTACAACTTGTCCTTGACATTGAATATACACAAGCATATGGAAATTATATAGAATGTTAGCATATGAACTAGCATAATCCATTAACATGTATAACAAATATACCCATGGAAAGTAATACAAATATTTTCAACATATAATTGGATGAGAAAAGAGTATTTATATTAATGTAATCAACAAAAATACATAGGTGGAAAACTTATGTAGTGGCACATATTGGAACCGAGAAACTAAGTCCCTCCACCTGGGCCTTCACCACTTCAATCCTCCACAAAGGCAAGCTCACAAGTAGTAGGAGCAATTGAGTTTGTCCTTCTCAAGATAGCAAGAGCTTGGGGGATGAACAAAAGAAGTTCAGACTTTCAAGGACAAAGGGATGCAGACTCAATATGAAGTGAAATTTCTCTAGAGTGTCTTTGCTCTCTTTCTTGATTCCATCTCCAAGGCTTGTATATAGCTCATATTATAGACTTCAAATGGAATTGAAGGGTCGAGTCAGAGTGTTTCCAGTATATGGAAGGTCAAGGATCATGGGTCTCATGACATGGCATGGAAACTCACCATATTTTTTAATTTTTGAGCACAGAACCCGATGTAGGTGGGTTGTAATGGAGAAACCTATGTATACGCGAGTTGTCTAACCATGGCCTACGTATATGTAAAAAAAATTGAATTTTTGTCCCTGGAATGAGCAAAATAGGGAATTTGAGTCTCCATAGGCAAAGGGAAGACCATCAAATCAAGATGCATGGAGTGTGGCAAAAATTGCTATAGTATGTGTCTAGATTATAGACAGCTCGACAAAATGACCATCAAAGACAAGTTTCATATTCTTTTCATTAATGAATTGTTAGATGAACTTCATGGAGAAAAATTATTTACTATGATGGATGTTCATTCAGGATATCATCAAAGCAGAATGAGGCAGGAAGACATTCCTAAAACAACTTTTAGAACAATGAAGGTCATTATGAGTTTTTGGTTATGTCATTTGGACTTACTAATGCACCTTCAACATTTCAAATCTTGATGAATTCTATTTTCAAACCCTTCCTTGGAAAATTTGCGTTAGTGTTTTTTTATTACATAGTAATCTACATCAAATCTTGGGAAGAGCATGTACAACATGTTTCCATATCATTACAACTATTGGAAGAACAAAAACTTTATGCAAATTCTTACAAGTTTGTCTTTGGGGTTCAACAAGTGTAATATTTGGGTCATATTGTATCTCATGAAGGTGTAAAAGTGGAACCTAACAAAATTAAAGATATGAGGGAAAGGCCAATTCCCAAAACCTTGAAGAAACTTAGAGGATTTAGGATTGTCATGATATTGCTGCAATTTTTTCAAGAACTATGGTCAAATAACAACACCTATAACAACATTATTAAAGAAGGAAGCATTTTCTTGGACCAAAGAAGCAACCAAAGCTTTTGAAAAACTTAACAAGGTTATGGGTAGAACCCCCGTCCTGGCCACACTTGACTTTACAATTTTTTTTATTGTGGAGTGTGATGCCTCGGGCCATGGAATTGGTGTAATTTTAATGTAATAAGAAAGTCCCCTTGCATTTGAAAGTAGCCGATTTAAAGGAAAAAACTTAGTCAAATCCATTTATGAAAATAAATGTTGGTCGTACTACATGCAGTTCATAAATGGTGTCGTTACCTAATAGGAAGACACTTCATATTAAAAGAAGATCATGATAGTCTTAAGTACTTCTTGTAGCAATGATTGTATTTAGAAGAGCAACAAAAATGGGTTACAAAGATGCTAGGTTATGACTTTGAAATAATCTCTAAAAATGAAAACGTAATGTTGTGGCAGATGCCCTTTCAAGGAAAGAGTAAGAATCAAAAGGTTCACTATGTGCTATTTTTATTCTCCAATCTAATTGGGTGGAAAAAGCAAGGATAGAATGGAAGTAAGATCAAGAGGTTCTCAAACTATTGAAGGACAACTTAGGATGAAACAACAAGCAGATCAACATTGCAGTGAAAGGGAATTTGAAGTGGCGGATTAGGTATTTATGAGGCTAGAACCATATAAACAGATATCCCTCGAGCAAAAAAACAAGGACAATAAATTATCACCCAAATATTATGGCCCCTATAAGGTTTTGCAAAGGCTTGGAAGTATGGATTACAAATTGGAGTTGCCTCCATATTCACATGTACATCTAGTCTTCCATGTCTATTGCTTAAAGAAGGTAATTGACAACAAGATCCCGGTCCAAACTATTTTACCAGAGATTAATGAAGAAGGGAAAATAATACTAGAACCAGAAACAATCCTTGAAACAAGGATTAAGCAACTGAGAAATTGAGCTATTACAAAGTACCTCGTCAAATGGAAGAATTTTCCAGTGGAAGAACATGGGAAGATGAGTTATCCATGCAAAAAAACCCACTCTTAGTCAAATTTTAAGGACAACACTTGTTTTAAGGGAAGGGGCATGTCAAGACATAGAAAAATCCCCATGTTATGTGTAAAACCCCTTATTAAGCCCTAGATATTGAATTATTACACTTGTAGTGTTATAATTGTATGTTGGCTAGAACCCTTCATTGTACCCTTTCATTATAATTGTGCCCTTTGTCTCCTATATATATACCAAGGAGACCTAGTCTTAGGATCATCTTATCTAATCTCATATTGTATTCTGAATTGGATATATTGTAAAAGGAGGTTTCCCCCTCAAAGTGGACTGTATTCATTGGCTTTTTGTCATTTTTAAGGCATTGGTTCATAAAATAATGTCACTAAATTTAGGAGCTTTGTTGGTACAATGCAATACCTACAAAAGTTTATAGCATCCCTTTTAGTTGTAGTTGCACCAATTCAAGCCATAACATCCAGTGGTAAGAGTTCCTAGAGGGGAAAGAATCAACAGAAATCTTTCGATGCATTGAAATGGAAGATCAATCAAACATTAATTCTTGCATTACCTTACTTGTAGAATCCTTTCAAAGAGGATACATATGCAAGTGGATATGCTATGGGATTGATATTTGTTGAACCCATAAACTAACTCTTTTTGTCATCACTTTGTATTACTTACCCTGCCTACCACAGTCCTAAATACATGTCACATTCACTATATATTTCTCCATTTCCATCATTTTTTAATGCAATCATGTCTTAAGCTACAAAGGCTGAAACCAGGGGGAAATTCTATACCACAGTCCTAAATACATGTCACATTCACTATATATCTCTCCATTTCCATCATTTTTTAATGCAATCATGTCTTAAGCTACAAAGGCTGAAACCAGGGGGAAATTCTATTTCTTTATAATATTTTCAAGAATTATGTTGTAAAAACATTCCAAATGTTGTAGCCATTATTCTGTAGCCAGTAATTGATTTTGTAGTTGAGTTGTAGGTCTATATAGGTGCATGAATGATACACCAAAAATGTGAATAAGATGAGATAGAAAATGGTATCCTCTAGCTTCTCCACCTATCAAATTAAACCCAACACTTTCCAGCATGGAGCAAGGGCAAAGTAAATCCTATGGTCAAATATGTAGATGTGGCAAGCCACCTTTATGAAATCAGCACAAGAGATTGTATGAGAGAAATTCATGCTTTCTATCATGAATTTCTCAATTTCATGGATAATCAATCCCAATATATACATCCACAAAAAATTCAAATTAAATTTTTCATTTGTGTAACCATTTGTTCATGAAATCTGCACCATAATAGAGAAATAGTTTTGTGGGCTCGATTTCACATAGATGAAGGTGAATTGTTGAAATCGGTCACACTTGTTTTCTTCATAACAAGCCCATTTAGCTTCCACACTAATAATTTCCTCAAAAAGTGAAGGAGTTGGGAGATATGCTTGATTCTTTAAACTGTTTTTTCTGATAAATGTAGTTGTGTCCAGCTTTAAGATCTGTGAGAATTGGATGTATGCAAACCTGATTGAAATATATAAATAGGAACTATTAGACCTTCAGAAGCGCCACACTCTTGATTTTTTTGTACAAGACTTTTTGACAGTTGGTTATCATTGATGTCAACCCTTGGAGAACTTTGGAATCCCTAGAGATATGGTTGAGATTGATGGTGAGTTAGTTTTCATCGATGGGGTGGTTGATGTCAGCAGATGTGATGGGTGCATTTGATGAAGTCTACATGAAGCCCCAAAGGTGTGGTTATGGTACCCGAAGTTGGATGAGGAATATGGAAATGAAGGATAGTTAAATGTAGGTAAGATACTCATATATGGATAGTCCTTGTCATGCCGTCTTTGGTGATAGGTGGTATTCCACATGGTTCCTCACAGTTAGGGAGATATGGCCTTGTGAAGTTAGAAGCCTCAAAGAATGGTCAAGAAACCCCTAATTCGTTACAGGTCATTATTGGAAGGGGAAAGTGGTTGTGACAAAAAAGTACTAGAATCCCTAAGATTAAGGAAAGAGGTTCCTATGAAAAAGTATATAAACACCTCAAGATTCTTTCATAAGGACACACACACACACACACACTTACATTGAATATATATATTGTGAATGTTATGGTATAATATTTTGGTCTATTGGTGAATCTGACGATAAGTTTGAGGCAGCGGAGAAAGTGCGAGGAAAGAGCGAAAGTTTTGGAGCTGCAAAGTGTTAGAGTTTTTCTATAAACCTAATTTGGCAGGCCCTCACTGGTCAGCTTGAGGATGTCACACAAGGCACCCCCGCGGGTTGCCTAAGTGACATCACATGAGGCCCCACATGACAAGAAGTCTTAGTCCCATGACGCTAAGGTAAATTTGGGGGAAATGTTGGTACCAGGCTATTGAAGGTTGTGGAAGAGTTACATGTTAGTGTTATAGTACAACAAGTCATCTATAGATCAAAAGTATGCTTATGTGATTATATAATATGCTTGGTGATGGTATGGTACATGATTGAGAGGCATGTCTTGTTGATGCATGATACATATTAGTGATATTGGTATGGTACATTGAGTAGTAGTACATCTTGGTTGTATTGGTGTATTGGTATCTAGTTTGGTTACATGGTGATAATGCTATATTCTTGAGGCTCATTCTTGGTATACTCTTGAAGCAATGGCACATGGTGTATGGTTTTCATTGATATTGATACATTGTTGGGGAATACACTTGGTATATGGTAGACATGTATGAGATACATCTCTTGGTGACGTTGGTACTTGGTTGAGATACACCATTGATAGTACTTGCTTGATATATCCTATGGTGCATGGTGTATGGCATGATTGAGTGATATGGTATATGGTTGAGATAAATTTTTGGTACATTGTATGGTACAGGTGTTGATGTACGTTGTCGATGTACATGATTGATACACGGTATGGTACATGATTGATACTTGGTATGGTGTTAATGTACATGGTTGATGGTTGAGGCATATGATATAGGTTATGGTGCATGGTTGATGAATGGTTTGGTACAGGTGTTGGTGCATGGTTGATGCATAGTTTGGTACAGTTGTGGTGCATGGTTGATGCACGATTTGGCATAGGTGTTGTTGCATGGTTTATGTACTTATTGAGGTAAAATTTGTGGTACACAATTGATGTTGGGTATGGTACAGATTGATGGTTTGGTACATGGTTGAGAGACATATCTTGTGATGGTGTGTTGATGATATTGGTACATGCTTGGTAGAGGCATGTGTTGGTGATGTTGGACATCTAGTTGAGAGGTGTCCTTGGTATATGATCCAAGTGATAGGATATGGTTAGGTATCAGTGATAGTGAAAGCTTGGACATGTTGATGTGAGAGGTTGGATACATTGACAAGTTGACAATGACAGATTGGATACAGTGATAGGTTGACAGGTTACATGTTGATTTGATTGTGGTAGTGATAGTTGGTCTATACTTATATTTCAGGGCGGCAAGATGGGGCAAGGAAGGGGGGTTGCAGCCTCCTTTCGGTTGGTGTCAGAGAACATAGGGAGTTGGAGCTTCCTTCAGGTTGGAGCCTGATAATTAGGGGATTGTAGCATCCTTCTGTTTGGAGCCAGAGAATTTAGGGAGTTGTAGCTTCCTTCAGGTTGGAGCCTGTAAATCAGAGGGTCGATGCCTCCTTCCAGTTCCAGTTGGAGAATTGGGAAGTTGTTGCTTCTAATGAATGTATTCTTTGATATATAAGAAAGCATTATGTGGTTTTCTCCCATTTGGGTTTCCACGTAAATTATGGTGTACTTTGTACTTGATGTGATGTTTCTTATGTTTATATGCTCATGATGTATTGATGATGCATTGATGATATATTGTTGATAAAGTTAAAGTTTATATATTGTGGTTAAAATTGGTAAAAGTGCTCATATTGNTCTACCTTCCAGTGGTTAAATTGTTTCCTAAAGGAACCTCGCTCAGTATTCCAACAATTGGTATTAGAGCGAGGTTCCTTTAGGAAACAATTTAACCACTGGAAGGTAGATCATGGAGATCAAGAATAGTGCATACACAAATAATGAACTACCATGGTTTGATGGTCAGACTAGTTAGAACTACGAGATGTAGAATATCAGGATGAAAACATTTTTACAGGGGTTTTTTGTTTGGTAATCAATTGTTACGAGATACACTGGTTCAAAGAAACCAAAGACTACAGCCAAGAAAGAATTGAAAAGAAATAACAAAATAGAAATGGATTTCATCTCAGAAGGATTATGTGATTCAGTAAAAGACAAAGTTGGAAAATGTTCATCAGCTAAAGATCTTTGGGATAAGCTACATAATATCTACTCTAAGGAATATCCCATTATAGAGCCAGATAATACCAAAGAAAATGCAGGTACATAACAAGAAGAAAAATGCTCATCATGTCAGACAAACTAAGAAGAAGAATATTGTGAATAAGGAATAGTATATCTTGAAGCAGAACTAGTCAATTCTTTAGATGAACTAAAGAAAGAAAGAGAAGAAATAAAGTCACTCAAGAAAGAATTGATCATGATAAAATAAGGTGTTCAAAGTTCTGAAGAATCCCAGCGGGTCATCATAAAACTAAAAGCTCAGCTAGAAAAAGTCAGAAAAATTGAAGAAACATACAAAGGACAGATGGAAGAAGAGAAATGTTTGGAAGCCGGGATAGTATCACTAATAAAGGAAGTAATGGAAAAGAAGCAGTGTTTAGAAGCCGAAAGAAAAGAAGCAGAGAAAAGATAAAATATTTTGACAAATCATCTTAAGGAAACAACTAAGGACTTAAATAAACTTGAAGCAAAATTTGGTCAAGAAGAAAGAAGACTTGAAAAGGAAATCATATCCTTAAAGATCCAACTTGAAGAAGCAAAGTGAACATAAGAAGTCATGAAGAGTCAGATGTTGAAGAAAGAAGAAGAGGTTGAGAAGCTTGAAGAAGAAGTTGTCACATTGAGAGCCAAAATTTTCATGCTCAACAAGAACGATGAAGAGACAAAAACATCCACATCATAAGTAGAGAATGTTGAAGAGAAGCCCTCCAGGTTGACAAAAATGAAGAATGAATAAAAGAGTAAGAGTTATGCAGAAGTACTCAAAGGAAGGAATCATGGTCAGCTGGAATCAAAGAAAAATTATAGAGATACGTCTTCAAGAAGACCATCCACATTCAAGCCACAAAGAAGATTCAATCAAGATCATGATCAACCAAGGCAAGAATTCAAAAGGACTGCACCACAAAGAATATCGTTCACTCCCAAGTATGTAAATTTATTTTATGGTCATTATTTTTATTGTACTAACTTTGGACATATAGTTGTATATTGCAGGGCTTATCGAAGATATGTTCAAGCAAGAAATGATTGTGTGGTCCCACATAACATTGAATGTTACAAATGCCACAATTATGGTCACATAGCTTGTGATTGTAGAAGCATGATCGATACTTCTATGAAAAAAAACATTGATATCATATATAAGAAAGTTTGGAAAAGAAAACAAGAATAGGTAAGAAAAACAGATGAATGAAGGACACCTAAAAGTCATGCTCTCAGAATTAGCAATACTATGAGATCAAGAAAAATCTACAGAAAAAAAGGAAGATGTCAGATACATGAAGGTTTGGAGAAGAAATGAAAAACAAGAAGAACAAGTGAATAAAGACCAGATCTCGGAGATCACAGGATTTGCAGTAATGTGAGAAATAAAAGAAGAACAAGTGATTAAAAAAAAGACACAAGAGATTGTACTTGTAGGAATTGTAGTGCAAGAACAATCCACATGTAGAAAGGAAGAAGTTAGAGTTCAAAAAGTTGATGAGTCTACAGACGAAGAGGAAGATTACTCTACATCAAAGCAAGTATTTTTCTGATCCATCCGGCTTGGAGACTCCTAGTAAATATGAATATTGAACAAGGGAAGTTAGTGTAGTAGCTACTATAGATCAAAGAACCACCTTTCGAGTAGTTTGAGGTGTTTGCAGAGACAGATCCAAAACAATCAGATAACATAAGTACATAATGACAGATTGATAAGTCGAGAACTAGTGTTCCTGCACAAGTACCAATTAGTAGTTACACACGCAGAAGTTTATGATTGTATTTCACGTATGTATTCAGGCATGGATATCTTCAGTATAGGTTGTTCCATACATGCAAAGTTTGATTTGCAGATAGAGAATACTAGTGGACACATTTGATTCATTTTGAAGAAACGGGAATATGTGATGATCAATTGCAACCGTGAAGCCTTCATGATAGTATAGTGATAGATGGGTCAACATTTTGGACAGTTGCATAGCAAAGGTATGGACAGTTTGTGACATATGGACATAGGTGGATACTTAGCAGGTATAGATAACATGGGCTAGAGAATATACATGACATGGGTTAGAGAATCAGTTGGAATAAGTTGGTCAATAAAGGCAAGTAGTAAAAGGCACAACAGAACAGGGAAAGAGAAATAGTCAGTAGAAGCTAAATCATCAAAAGAAAATCATTGAATAGTATGGTCAAGTGAATGATGAAATCAAGTAATGAATGCTTTTATATATGTCAGAGAGTTATAAGAGGAAGCACCAATGGACAATTAGCAAGCATTGGAAGAGAGGAAAAGAAACACTTACAGGTAACCCTACATTGATCTACACGACACCTTGCAGAGAAGTCAAGGGAAGAGAAATCATCAAGAGATTCATAAAGGAAGATCAATAGCATACAGACATGGGGAGAAATATTGACAGGGGGAGTTATCCTTTTGCTCGTGATGTCAAAGGGAGAGAAATAGAAATATCATAAGAGTCAAGTACATGAAGTTAGAGAAGTATTGTTAAGAGAAGGTATACTTTCAAGGGGAGTCACTCTTTTCTATCAAAAGAGAAGAAGAACTTGGAAAGGAACATGGGGAGAGAAACATGTGAAGAAAAATAACAAGGCATGAAATAGATGCATGAAGACAAGGGGAACAACCCCAAGGAAAGAGACCTTTTTCCATTGATTTCAAAGGGGGAGAGTGAGAATCATTGATGAGGAGTAATAATCACAGGGGGAACATGAGTATCATGAGTGTTGCCATCAGTTTTCCCATTAATATTGGTGTTTCCATCAATTCCAAAGGGGGATATTGTTGGATAGTTGGTTTAGACAGTTGGTTGTCATTGATGTCAACCCTTGGAGATTTATATCAACCTTTGGAGAAGTCTGGAAGCCCTAGAGATATGGTTGAGATTGATGGTGAGTTAGTTGTCATTGATGGAGTGGTTGATGTAAACAGATGTGATGGGAGCATTTGATGAAGTTTTCATAAAGCCTCGGAGGTGTGGTTATGGTACCTGAAGTAGGTTGAGGAATATGGACATGAAGGACAGTGTAAATGCAGGTAAGACACTCATATATGGATAGTCCTTTCGTGTAATTTTCGATGATAGGTGGTACACCACATGGTTCCTCATAGTTACRAAGATATGGCCTTATGAAGTTAGAATCCCCAAAGAATGGTCAAGAAGCCCCTAATTGGTTACAAGTCATTATTGAAAGGGTAAAGTGGTTGTGACAAGAAAGTACTAGAATTCCTAATATTAAGGAAAGAGGTTCCTATGAAAAATTATACAAAMACCTCAAGGAGTCTCTCATAAGAACACACACACACTTACATTAAATATCTATCTTGTAAATGTTATGCTCTAATATTTTGGTCTATTGGTGAGTCTAATGGCAATTCTAAGGAAATGGATAAAGTGCGAGGAAAGAGCAAAAGTTTTGGAGCTACAAAATGTTAGGGTTTTTATGAAACCCTAATTTGGCAGGCCCTCGCAGGTCAGCTTGAGGGTGTCATGTGAGGCACCCTCGTGGGTTTCCTAAGTGACTTCATGTGAGGCCCCGCATGACAGGGAGTCTTAGTCCTGCGACACTAAGGTAAATTTGGGGGAAATGTTGGTACCAAGATGTTGAAGGTTGTGGAAGAGTTACAGAGAAATGTTACAGTACAACAGGTCAGCTACAGGTCACAGGTAGACTTATGTGATTATATCCTATTCTTGGTTATGGTATGGTACATTCTTAAGAGGCATGTCTTGTTGATGCATAGTACATCTTGGAAATATTGGCATGGTACATTGAGTAGTAGTACATCTTGGTTGTATTGTGTTAGCACTGAAAGTCACACTTTGACTGCTAAAGTGTAAGCTCAGCACCCATCAAAATGTAAAAGAACACTTTGGTTTTGAATAGGTGGATCAACAAGATGGAGAAAGAAAGGGAGAGGGCAGCAAACTGTGGATCAGTGGGCTACACCAATGGGCAATGGAGTCACAAACATTCTACTCATCTAAGGCACAAAAGCTTCTCAACAGAAAACAAGATTATATGTTGATAGGTGGAAGAATGAAGAAGGATGTTGGCCCTTGACCAAGTTTAAGAGTACTTGGTCATACTTGACCACTTTTGGGACTGCGACAGCTTGCCAAGGAAGGAGTGCAATGCGAAGCAGAAAATAAGGAAGCAAGACCTATTTTGGGTCCATTTTAGGGTTTTGGGTTGATGTAATAGGAAAGGGATGTCAGCCCGTGGGTTTACCCATGTTTAGGCCCATTTTGTAATCTATAAATAGGCAATGTAGATAATAAGATAAGGAGGAGATAGTAATGTAGTACATCTATGTGATGTATGAATGAAATCTTAGTGCTAGTAATTGGATCTGTGTAATCGGATGTATCTTAGAGTGCTTTGTGCATGAGATCGGAGAGCTAAGTGCAGGTTGTTATAGTCTGAAGAGCAAGGAATAAGGATCTAGAGAGCTGCGCAGATCTTTTTTCCTGTGCAAAGTAAGGGTCATTAGAGCTTTGTGTTGTAACTGCTTGGCCATGATAATATAAAGAAGGCTTTGTGGAC
Source organism: Picea mariana (assembly GCA_032191745.1). NCBI lineage: Eukaryota > Viridiplantae > Streptophyta > Pinopsida > Pinales > Pinaceae > Picea > Picea mariana. The sequence goes on from JASDQU010585447.1 coordinate 74,657, forward strand.
ATATCCCCAGGGTGGGGGTGAACCACGGTAACTGTGTGTATAGTGCTTTGTGCTTTGCTCTTATGTATTTATCTCTTTCTTGGCTAAGTACTTGATGTGATTAAGTAGATCTAGTTATGCTCTGTGTTGTTGATGAATGAATGAACATTAGATCTGATATATGAGATGCTTAGTGCTTGATCTATTGAATCTAACCTATATTTCTTTGGATAAGTACTGAATCATTCTTAGTATAAGTATTCACTGTGATTATTTGTGCCTTCTGTGAAGTATATTAATGAATGTATGCTAAGGAATAATTGTTTCTAAGTGCATTGTAAGAAAGATAATCATAGATCTATGTCTCAGCTAAGGTTGCAGAAACCTGATTCTTGCAACCACCTCTGCCTCTACCTCGGGTGAGACTTCATCTGCTTCGCAGGTGTTGCTGAAAGGGCCAGTAGTTAGGGCTTTGTTGGTGCGCTCTTGAGAGTTGAACCCTAGGCCTGCCCCTGTGCCAACAAAGGAAAACATAAGATAGAATGTTCACTAAACAGATATCCTCTCAATTTAATGAATCAACAAATACCTTAATATAAACAATGATTGATGGGAAAAATACAACATATCCTTTGTTGCTTAGGGATCCATAAATCATTGACAGCCTTTGATCCTCAAATCTACAATATATTCAAATATGAAAAAATATAAACAAAAGAGTTACAATCTGAAAGCACAGCTCTCATGAGTCTCCAATAGCAGTAATGTTTACAATCATAAAATGCCCACAGGCTTACAAATGAACACACAAAGGAAAATTGCCTGCTACAACTCTCTCTAGCCTCTCTTGGCTCATGAATCCCCCTTTTTCCAAGAGATATCTCCTTCTTTAAATAGAAAATAGAATCCAAATAACCTTAGGAGGTCGAATCCCATCTCCTCCATTGGATTCTAAGGCTTGGAGATAGGTGGCAACAATCAAAGAGACAAAAGTCCAACAAACTGCTAATTTTCAGGAATTTGTTGGAAGTCATTAATAAATTGTTTCACCTCATTGCATGAGGCCTTTGATGGAGATAAATATTAGGTGCAGGTGTCCATTGACATCTAACTAATATTTGAGAATCCATTCGAATCCTCCTTGACAGGTGGGAACCTCCCAACAAGGCGAATATCAAAATCGTGACCGCTACAGGAAATCCGGTAGCGTCGTTGTAAAACAGTTGGTAGGGCCACTTATATGTCTAATATCTCTCAAACCATAACACATTTTGAAAAATGAGAGAGGTTTTTGTTATTTGGAATGTTATGAACAAAACCCTCCTCCGGTTTTCAAAAATACCTTCTCAATTGTTCACAATCCAAGTTCTAAGTTAGTCACTCAAAACTGGCAGAAGCGTCAAAAAATAATTCTGCACAATTCAGTTTTTGCCAGAATTTCAGTAGAAAATTTAGGTTGTGCCCACCTGTGTGTCTGCGTGCAATTGGGTAGCATAAATCCTATGAAAACTTTGCAAATTTCTTAGCACTATCCATCAAAATAATTGAGATAAAAAAGGAGAATGATTACTTATAGATGTAGCAACCATCAAGAACTGTAAACACTTCCTGTGGATGATTTTGATGCTTGGAACCTTGTGAGAGTGTTGTCAATGCTTGTGTTTTTTCCTAGTGTTGTCTTGAGATGTCTGTTGCGCCTCTTTTGTCACCTAAAGGAGAAAAACAGAGGTGCTTACAAGCTTAGTTGGGTTAGCTAAGCAAGACAGCAGTAAAGGAAAGGGTTAGAAAAAGAAACATAAAAGACTAAGCTAAGAATTAAACTAGAAAATTAAAGAACAACTAAACTATTGAGCATAAGGACATAAGAACAAGAAACAAACAAGACTCATGTCACCAATGGAAAGGATTATATTAGTGAAAAGAAAACACCAAAACGAAAGAGGACTTTGGGTCCCTTCTTCCTCCAAGGAAGGGCTCTTGGACCCCCACAACTAAGCTCTTCTTACAACTTCGAAACTTGAAAGAAATGGTGAAAGAATCTCAAGATAATCCACTCAAAAGGTGAGATGGATTGCCCAAATGTAATGATGCTAGTATGCTCTTGATAAGAAAAGAGGATTCCCCAAGAGAATAGCAGCAGCATAACCTTGCAAATGAATTCCTTGAAAATGTAGTGCACCCATAGCCTTATTTTATAGCACCACTTTGAGGTATTGTGTAACCAGCTTTTAGTGTGAAAAGGGGTTGTTTAGGGCATTTTTAGGTCTTTGACCAGCCACCCAGTGGGTGGGAGGCCGACCAATCTCATAAATGCGTCGTTCTCAGGTGTGCACGGCTTTTAGCGACCACAGTCATGCATCGTGCGCATGTGCGCTTTTCATGCGTTTCTGGATGGCGCATGTGCGCGTGCGCCCTGTGTAGTCATAGCGCACCTTAATTTTATCACTGGTTGTATAGTTTTGGACCTTTTGGAAATGATTTTGTGGTAATTTTGGTCCATGGGTGACCTCATAACTGTTTGAAGATGTTGGATTCCTGTAACCATTTGCGAACGAAATTTCAGTGATAACAAATGCCCCCTGATGGATGAGGTTAGGAGCATACATATAGTCGAAATTCATCAATGTTTCTTCTACTGAGAGTGTCTTTGCAAGAAAGAGCGATAGTGAGAGTATCAATAGTGACCCGTTGGAGGGAGAAGGGAACCTGTAGGCCCCAACCTTCCATAAGGTATGTAAAATAAATTGTGTACAAACGAGGCGGGCATGCCCCATGCTCATGTCATGTAACTCAAAAAAGGGTTTTGTACAGTAACTGAAACTATGTGTTGATGTAAATCACTACAGTGCCCTCGGGGGCGGTTTTGATAAAGGCAGAGGACAAGTATGATGAGGAACATACTCTGAATAGTAGGCAAGGGCACCTGTAAGAAGTATCATGGATGTTGTGGGCATTGATATCCCAACCAAGTTCAGAGGTCTTTGGCGAATATAAGAAATAACTGCAATAGTCACAAAGTAAGACCCACCATAACATGAGAAAGTGTTGAAGTCAAATGTTATGGGGGTCAATAACAACAGGGAGAAATTATGGTTCTCCCTGTGTCGTTCGAGACCTCTCATTGGAAAGGTAATGAGAGTCAAGATAATGTCGCCCTTCTGGAAACTATGTTGATGTCGACAAAAAGGGAGACGTGACTCCAAGAAGAAAAGGGCTTCGGGAAATCTACTAGGTGAGGTTAGGAACTGAGGAGGTACATGGACGAATGCAAGATGTATGAAGACTCAAGACTGCCCTTGGTTGGGGGTATATGCGAAATATAACTGGCCGCAACCGATCAACTAGGTCGAGTATCAGGGGGACAACAAGACGTGGGAAAAGTTGTGCCAGAGGCGGGACAAAGTGAATAAACTCAGAGAGAAGAGGTAGGTGGCCTGTGGAATACTCAGAGTTTATGGACAATGTCAACAGGAGTAGATGATCAGGAGTGCCCCAACCAAGGGTGACATGGGTTGCGTTTGCCAAAAAGGGAAGAAGGTCACCAAAGGTGACGACAAAAAGATATGTAAATGATGGAAATAAAGGCTTGTTACAAGTATCAAATGAATCAAGAATAATTTGGGATGAGTGTACAAATATAGAAATGGGTGCCCCAATGCAATATGGTTGGGCCAGTTAAGGCGCAATTTGCTTGGAAAACTGGTGGAGGTTGGGGGCCCCATGGGTGGGTTTCTGTATGAGGTAGATGGAATGGAGGAAAATTTGCGGATGGGCAAACTGATTGTGGATGAAATGGAGGGTTAATGATACTGTGGAGGCACAGTCCAGTCAAAATAGAACCTTGAAGAGATAACCTGGGAGTCCATTGGGAAAGCTAGCAAAATGAGGAGAAGGAGTATGTGGCTGATTCACGACATGATGTAAGACTATCGAGACTCCCATCCCTAAGGGGTGAAAAAATCATGAGTGTCAAAGTGCCAAGGGGTGCTATGAATGGGACAACTCATGTGGGGGAGAGTGCTATCGGGTGACAATACCCAAAATGCAATGGAGGTGGTGGTACTGCAGAGCCGGATATGGGGACCCTAAAGGCAAATTTCAGAGGGTGTGAATGGAGATGCAATTGAGATTTAGAGGCAATGATTACATGCCAGAGTTGATTATATACCTGAAGGGGTTGCGCTGATGTATGATGACCAAGTACCTGCACACATGAAAACCTAATACCCGACATGAACAATATCTGAAGAAAATCGAACATACAAGCATTTATTTGATAATTTTGAACATGAGCATGCGTACCTGGATGGGGTATGAAAAAATGGCGCCCCGGGGGCTAGGGATAAAAAATGGCCCGGGGACTGTTTGGATGTAGAGGATGGTATGTTGATCCCGTGGTAGAAGACAGATCGAAAAACGGACACTCAAAGCACCCGGAATGGGGTCTGGAAGTTTGGAAAAAAGGACTATATATAGTTGTAGGGCCCACATTGCCACGCGAGGTGTCTATGTGATGTTTGACAATAGAGGGATCAAGGCCAAGCATCTTTGTGTATGATCAGGCAAAAATATCCTGATATTCTTGGAAGAGGGATTTGTAGTCGGTGATTTCTTGAGGAGTGCATGTGGCGCCAATGGTGATTTCCTCTACAACTCCATTCTTGATGGAAATATCGATTTTGATGGCAGGGGAAATGTTGGCCATGTTTCCTTCTTCAAAAGAATCAGGGGCAGGGATGGGGTTGTTGAACCAGTCAATATGCCCTGATGGTATAAAATCCTTGGTTTCAACTGTGTATATTGGGTGTTGATTAGGAGGTGTGAAGGCATCCTGTGAAAAGAAGAGTGCTCTGTGGTGTAGTGCATCCCATGGGTAGTTGGGGTGGTTAATTCCTAGAGTATATCCTCGTCACAGTAGAATTTTCGAGAATACAAGGGATCGTAAAGAGTGATATCGGTGACTATCACAGTGTGTTTATCTTCTGGTGATGAAGAAGCGAGGGGAATGATGCAATGAGATTGTGATGGTTTGCTGGACATAAATCAAATATCGAGGTACTGAGGAGTACTAGTGGTAGTTGGACGTAAAATTTCCGTGGGGAAATGAATAGGAGAATTGGGGGGATTCAGGGGTAAATCCTCGTGTAATTCATCCAAGAAACATGAAGGAAGAGGGAGTGCTTCTAGTTCGGGAGAAATAACATGAAGAACCTCTAGTGATGAGGTAAGGTTAATCAGCGATTCTGTAAGGGGTACAAGAGTTTGAATCAGGGTCAATTGGTGTTTCCTATATTCAATGATCATAGGACATTGGTATGTAAAATGGTCTAAGGATTTGCATAGAGAGCAAGGCCATCTCATACGTTCGTTGACTGAAGTTGTGACATAATGGATGTCAGTGATGTTTGATGGGGATGATGTAGTTGGATTGGGTTTTTGTTGGAAGCTTTGGCGTACTGCTACTAATGTCTATCGGAAGTGAGGTAGCGCTGGGCAATGGTGTGTATAATGGCCATATTCTGAACATATGGCGCAAGCGAATTTGGTTCGCATCCCTTTGCTACTTTTGTTAGGGGAGGTAGTGGCAGTACTTGCTAAAGTGACGAAGGTGATGGTGTTGGATTGATTTGAATTAGGTTACGTAACTCGAGTAGAGATGGGCATTTGTTGGTTGGGTGTCCATCTTTCTCACATAGCGTGCAAAGAGGTTGGATGCATGGGGGAAGTGGAGCTATGGGATCTTTCTTCTTTCGCCTGCCCCCAGTTGTGACAGGGAGGTTAGTGAGTGAGGGTGTAGAGGGTATGGTGGGAGTGAGTATGGGAATCGTCATTGGGATTCCTTCTATTTGGGGGGGAAGGGATGGTTGAGGAACCATCTCTGGTGGATGTAAATACCAAACTGGGATTGCCAACACCATATTAGGGAGGGTAAGCGTTGCGGCTACTTGGAAATCTTGTATGCCTGGTGGAGGGTAAAATAAGGGGATTTGAGTAATGGCTTGGGGAACTGTCTCCCAAACTGGGATATGGCCTTGGGGTGAGGTAAAATCATGAACTAGTGGAGCCGACGAGTTCACAGGAGGCTCGTGAGGGAGGGGCTCTGTGACTAGTGGGACGTCAAATATGAGAGAAGCCTCCCTGGGAGGAAGGGTATTCTCAATGTCAGTTCCTTTGGATGATACGACACATACCTGATTATAAGGATGAAGGAGTGGTGGTGCACCATGGTAAGTTCCTAACAATGATGGGTCTTTGAAAATTTTGGGGCCCCATTTCGATGAGTGGGTATGCTTCAGAATTAGTGTGGACGAGGGGGAGAATTTTATCAATGTTGGCAGAAGGGTTAGGCTCATAATGTGAAACTTGGTCAATTGTAATGATCTTCCCGTTATGGGGGAACATCATGGTTCAAAATACAGAAGAGGCAACTACCTTCATAGCATACATGTAGCTACGACCGAACAAGATATTATAATCGAGTGGGGCATCGATAACTTCAATGTCGATGAGAATGGTCTTACCCCCGAGTTCTACAGGGACATTTTGGAAGAGTCCTTCGGGAGAAGATGGTCATCTGTCATAAGCTCTTAAGGTAATGGCAGATGGTATGAGTTCGGGGGAATTAAGTTTCTGCCATACAAACTTTGACATGATGCATGTGGATGCACCTTCATCAATGATGCATCGATGAACGGTAATGTTCCGAATTTTCACTGGGATTTGAAAAGCGATGAGAGCGGGGAGATGAAGCTCTCCACTATCAAGATCAAATGTGATGAGTTGAGTATCTATAGGGTCAACTGCCCCCAAGGTGGAAAGTAATGATTTCCGCTGAGAGGGACAAGTTTGAAGGACTTCTAAGACTGACATGGCAGCCAGGGACTGTGTTAAGTCATCGACCAAACTGTAATTATGAGCCGCCCTAGCCTGTGGGTTGTGGACATTCCTACGTAATGGGATGCAAGGGATGCGAAGAGGTGTTTCCACGTTAGGGCGAGGGATCATCAAAGGGGGTCCCGTTGGTGTTGGGGTAGTTTCTAGGGAAATGGGAGGAGACTCAACAAGTGCACGGTATTGACGACTACGTGTATAAAGAAGGACTTCTTCCTCACTAGTGAGGAGGATAGTACGATTTGCGGGTTTGTTCAAGTTGAGATATGGTCCCAACTATGGTGGGGTGGGCTGCAGGTCCTGTTGGGTGTTCATCACACCCTGGTGTGGAATGGGGTTTTGCAGCACAGTTGGGGGTGGTTGTTGCACGTATTGTTGTGGGGCCTGCTGAGGAGTAGGCGATGTTGGAGTATGTGGTCCATTCACTGAGTCTTTCATTCATTTAAAATTAACAATTTGGGGGCAATGATGAGTATAATGACCGAACTCACCGCAAAGGGTGCAAGGGAAGTTGGTTCGAAGATTATTGTTATTTTTCCCTTGACGTCTGTTGTTGTTTCACCCCTAGGGGTTTTGATTCCCTTGGTTCTGGTTTGCCCCGGTAGATTGGTTATGTTGGGGGTGATTCCCGCCTTGACCTGGGTTGTTACTATTCTAATTTTTCCTTTCTTTTTGGCATTATTCAACGGATGGGTCGGATTTGTCGTATTCAGCTGTTTGAAATTTTGATATTGTTGAATGGGAGAGGGTTGAAAAAAATTCACCTCGACGTGAGGGTGTCCTTGTAGTGGAGCCATGGGCTTGGGGGGGGCAGAAAATGGAAAGTACAGATTATTTTGTGGTAATGATCCATAAGGTACATAGGAAGGCATGGTGCCTTCGCTAGTACTTAGAGTATAAGCTGAGGTAGAGTACCCGAAATTGTTTGGATAGGTGGGTGTATTGTGGGTGTCGACGGTGGCTTACTGATGGGTGGAGGAAGAGAAATAGGGTATGGTTGTTGATCAGGGGGTGGAGGGTAATAAGAGGTTCCCCCATATTTTGGTGGATATTGAGGTGTGCCATACATTGGTGGTTGTTGGGGTTGTGGTGCATGGTGCGTGGTGTTACCAATCAATCTGTCTACTGAGTGAGACATCCTGGGTTTATCTTGGCCGAATGGCATGGGTTTTGGGAGATCAGGAAGCACTCTGTACAAGTACCCTGATTGAGAATAGATGAGGTCATATTGTTGAGACTTATTGATGGCTTCTTCTTCCAATTGAGGGAAGGTGGAAGCCACATCTTTACCGAGGAGTGAGACAAGTGATCTGAGAAACCAATCAAGACATTGTTGTTTGGTGGTTTCTTCTTTGCACAAACTACGTCGTCGATGCCACTCGTGAATGTGATCAGCGATATGTGTGGCTGAGGTTTGTTTAAAATTAGAGAGTAGTTCAAGACCATTGTCATGGCGGATTGGTAATTGGAAGAAGGTCAAAAATGCTTTGGCCAATGACTCGAAAGTCACATGGGACCCCATGGGGGCTAGGTGGGTTGGTACTTCCCCCTTGAGAGGAAGTTGGCCCCCCGCTTCTATGTAAAAGAGAGTGAATGGACGATGGACCTTGGGAATTGGACCCAAGTAAGGTGGAACCAAGCAAAGTTGATCCTAAGACAGTGGCACTCACAGGGGTGTGAGAAGGTGGAGCCGATGAGTTGGCAAGACTAGGAAATCCCCCTAAAATAGGAGGGAGGTTCAACAAGCGTCTGGAATGACGGGGGTTATGTGGGTCCCCTATGATGTCCAACTAGCTGAGTGGATGTGTGCAGATGGTGGTGAGAGAAATAAATAAACAAGAGTGTTTGCTGCAATTTTTGAACTTTACACGATATATATCTAAATCAAATGTAATCAGAAGTGCATCATATAGAAAGTGTTTTGATAAAAAAACATATATGTGGATAAGTGGGTTTTGTTCGCGTGGGGGATCAAAGAAAACAAATGCTCGTGTCCTAAAATATGTAACGTCCTTCCTCTCAAATAGCACTGGACCTTCCAATAGTACTCAACAGTGGGGTCTAAAGTCACCGAAAGAGAAACTAGTGAAGGATGAAGTAATCAGTTATAATGAGGGGTAAAGGGGGAATATCTGGAAACAACTGGCGATATTTCCCAATAGCCACACAAAATCTGATCAAGGTGCAATTGCAGCCACAATTTCCACCTGGGTAGATGTCCTAAAATTTGGTCACTAGGTACCTCGGTCAAAGTGCGGCATTTAGATTTTCGGCCTAAGAAATGGGTCACAGGCTGGATCCCGTCCAAGAGGTGGATTACTATGGGGGGGATGCACAGAATAACCGGACCTCGACCTTCAACCCTTCATGAGTATCTCCCTGCCTTATGGTGTTAGGAACACTTGACTTGGAGGATTTAAAGTTCCCTATTTGACAACTAATATTGTTTTGAAAATGTGAGAACCAGATAACGGGGAGTTATTTGGATGTCTATCCCCGAAATCCTACCTAGACTAAAAGATTTCTTTTGGCACCTCCTGTGGAGGAAAAATTAGTGAGTTTTTAGAAAAAAACTATATGTGGTTGTTTGAGAGATTGGGGGTGTGAGCCAATCTCATTGAAATTAAATGGGAGTGGATAGTTTCGTCAAGAAAAAGGTGGGGTGTTTCGGAATCCCTTTGGAGGAAACTTACTTTGACCTCCACGTTTCGAGATGAATACTATGTGAGTGATAAGTGACTTTTGTGTGTGAATGAGTGAAAGTGTGCTAATGTTTTAATGAATTAAGTGTCACCTTGCTACATGTGGACTTCGCTTGGTCCTTACAAGTGTTGATTACCTAATTAACTAAATGTCTTTGGTACAACCTTGCGTAATTCAAAAGTCCCTAGGGAACTAGCATGTGGACATGTGGATCCTTTACTATTCCTTTAACTCCCTATTGTGATTTAATCTAAGAAATCTTTGAAACTATCCTAGATTGTGATCATGTGGGCACGTATGGGCCCGTTACAAAACCTTTAAACTTCCCTAGTGATTTAATATAAGAAAGTAAATTTCAACACTATCCTATCTTTGTATCATATGGGCATGTATGGGCCCATTACAATCTTGAGATGTGTTTGAAAAATAAACTAAGAGGAGTCCCCAGGGGGCTGTTGTCCTCTCCTAAAGGTTTTAGTATTTTTAAGGGAGATGAAATTGTCCTACAACCTTTTTCTGATTCTCAAGGTCACTTTGAAGTGCGAGAGAAGAGCATGCTAAATGATTGCTATCCAATCTTCCAGTCCCAATGCAAGTTTTATGTGATTACAAATGATTCCAACTTATACTCTTAGTCAAAGCAAGCCATCCATGTGGCAAAATGAAAGAAAAAAAAGGAAATAATGATTTCAAAACCCCTAAGTGCCTATGTGTTTTTACTAATCCCTTTATATGGAGAGGGAACTAAGTGTGGTGCAGATTACAACATGCATGAAATCATTTTTAAGAAGGCTATGGGCCTTCCCCAAATCACAAAGAGGTTTACAATGTGGAGTTTTCTGCACAGGTGTGCGGGTCTCAGAGTAGACAGAGGTGCACTGAGCGCCAATGCACAAACCAAAATAGACTTTTGGGCACAGGTGCACGGAGGGTGCTGAACAACACAATAATTTGGCGCACGTGCACACGATGTGCGACTGTGGGCCAATAAACCCACGCACACCTGTCACATGACCGTGAAGAAAAATTCTGAATGGAATTCTCTCAATTCAGCCTTGAATTGGATGTTTTGTAGGTCGGCTTGGGCCAATTAAGGTACCTGCAGGTTAAATAAACCAAAAGAAGAGCTAGAAAAACCCAAATGGGGTAGGAAATTGATACCTTTCCCCAGTAGAGTCGCCAATCTGTTGCGCCTCTTTTGTCACCTAAATGAGCAAAACAGAGGTGCTTACAAGCTTAGTTGGGTTAGCTAAGCAAGACAACAATAAAGGAAAGGGTTAGAAAAAGAAACATAAAAGAATGAGCTAAGAATTAAACTAGAAAATGAAAGAACTAAACTATTGAGCATAAGGCCATAAGAACAAGAAACAAACAAGACTCATGTCACCAATGGAAAGGATTATATTAGTGAAAAKAAAACACCAAGAAGAAAGAGGACTTTGGGTCCCTTCTTCCTCCAAGGGAGGGCTCTTGGACCCCCACAACTAAGCTCTTCTTACAACTTTGAAACTTGAAAGAAATGGTGAAAGAATCCCAAGCTAATCCACTCAAGAGGTGAGATGGATTGCCCAAATGTAATGATGCTGGTATGCTTTTGATGAGAAAAGAGGATTCCCCAAGAGAATAGCAGCAGCATAACCTTGCAAATGAATTCCTTGAAAATGTAGTGCACCCATGGCCTTATTTTATAGCACCACTTTGAGGTATTGTGCAACTAGCTTTTAGTGTGAAAAGGGGTTGTTTAGGGCATTTTTAGGTCTTTAACCAGCCACCCAATCGGATCCAGTCGAGATTTGGATGTCAAATCAACTTGGAAGTTGAACTAGAAGTGGGTGGGAGGCCGACCAATCTCATAAATGTGTCATTCTCCGGTGTGCGCGACTTTTAGCGACCATAGTCGCGCATCGTGTGCATGTGCGCTTTTCGTGCGTTTTTGGATGGCGCATGTGTGCACGCGCCCTGTGTAGTCATAGAGCACCTTAATTTTATCACTAGTTGTATAGTTTTGGACCTTTTGGAAATGATTTTGTGGTAACTTTGGTCCATGGTTGACCTCATAATTTTTTTAAGATGTTGGATTCCTGTAACCATTTGCGGACGAAATTTCAGTGATAACAATGTTGATTAATGCTTGAACTTGGAGATTGGGCATAACCCAATATAATTTTAATTTTCCCCAAAATAAATAAACTATCTCATAACAATTATATTCATTTTCCAAAATGAATAATGAAGGACTTATGCAAAGCTGAGGCATAAACCAATCTTGTGCTAACATAGGCTCCATGGGGGAAAGATTCCTCCCTATAAGGCTCTAAGAACTCTTGTAGTTTCAGTGCCTTATCCTAGGGCTTCTCCCAACCTCTAACCTCAGCAATCTGCTTTGACCTGTGACCTTCAAATGAAACTAAATGCAAATGAAAACTGAAACTGACAAAAATGATGAAAACGATGCTTGTCCAGCAAGCTTATTGCACACACCTACTCTAATTATTGGGAAAATGAAGCACTCAAGTTACATGAAACAACCAATGAAGCCATTTCATCATTTTTTCAATTGTTTGAAGCTTTGAAATGTGCTTCCTTAAGCACCAGAGATAATTCTTACTTGAAGGCACGTCAAAGAAACATTTGGAAATACACTTTCCATTGAAGAAATTAGTGAGCATTGACTAGGGTAGCATGCAATTAAATGCCTAGGTAACCTCGAACCACTTTGGATTGGAAACCTGCCCTTTCCAACCCAAGAGGGATCTCTCAAAAACAACTTATGATAATCAATAAGCGCAAAAACAGAGGGTGGATTTGTGGGTTACAAGAATATTTGGATTTTAGGTTTTGTGAGTTGGACAGGGGAAGTATTCCAATCCAAAGTGGTTCGAGGTTACCTTGGGATTTACTTGCATGCTACCCCAGTTAGTTCCGAGTGATAACATATTGGTATCTTGGTATCTGGTTTGGTTACATGGTGATGATGTTACATGCATGAGGCTCATTCTCGATATATTGTTGAAGCATTGGCACATGGTGTATGCTTGTCATTGATATTGATACATTGTTGAGGAATACACTTAGTATATGGCAACACATGTATGAGATACATTTGTCAGTGATGTTGGTACTTGGTTGAGATACATTGTTGATAGTACTTGCTTGATATATCCTATGGTGCATGGTGTATGGCATGATTGAGTGATATGGTATATGGTTGAGATACATTGTTTGTACATGGTATGGTASAGGTGTTGATGTACATAGTTGATACATGGTATGGTACATGATTGATACTTGGTATGGTGTTGATGTACATGTTTGATGGTTGAGKCATATGATACAGGTTTTGGTGCATGGTTGATGCACGATTTGGTACAGGTGTTGGTGCATGGTTGATGCACTATTTGGTACAACTGTGGTGCATGGTCGATGCACGGTTTGGCATAGGTGTTGGTGCATAGTTGGTGCACTTGTTGGGGTATATGTTGTGGCACACAGTTGATGTTGGGTATGGTACAGGTTGATGTTTTGGTACATGGTTGAGAGACACATCTTATGATGGTATGTTGATGATATTGGTACATTCTTGGTATAGTCATGTGTTGGTGATGTTGGACATCAAGTTGAGAGTGTCATTGGTATATGATCCATGTGAGAGGATCTAGTTGAGTATAGGTGACAATGACAGGTTGGACAGGTTGATGTGAGATGTTGGATACAGTGATAGGTTGGAAGTGACATAATTGATACAGTGACAAGTAGATAGGTTACAGGTTGATGTGAGATGTTGGATACAGTGATAGGTTGGCAGTGGAATAATTGATATAGTGACAGGTAGACGGGTTACAGGTTGATGTGACAGTGACAATTATTGTGGTAGCGATAGTTGTTATACACTTATATTTCAGGGTGGCAGGATGGGGAAAGGAAAAGGGGTTGCAACCTCCTTCCAATTGGTGTCGAAAAACACAAGGAGTTGGAGCTTCCTTCGGGTTTGAGCCTGAGAATCAAGAGGTTGTGGCCTCCTTCTGGTTGGAGCCAGAAAATTTAGGGAGGTGTAGCTTCCTTTGGTTTGGAGCTTGTAAATCAGGGGGTTGGTGCCTCCTTCCAATTATAGTTGGAGAATTGGGAAGTTGGTGCTTCCAATGAATGTATTATTTGATATATAGGAAAGCATTATGTGGTTTTCTCCCATTTGGGTTTCCACATAAATTCTGTTGTACTTTGTACTTGATGTGATGTTGTTGATGTGATGTTTCTTATGTTTATATGCTCATGATATATTGATGATACATTGATGTTATAATGCTGATAAAGTTAAAGTTTATATATTGTGGTTAAAATTGATAAATGTGTTGATATTGATTCACCCCCCTCCCTTTCATTATTCCAACACAAGACATTCTAAGATCCTAATACAAAAGTGTTATTGTTGATCAAAGCGTTTTCTTTTTATGCATTTGATGAATGAATTTATAGTTTAGATTTGAATTTGACAGTGTTTATTCTATAGTTTAATTCAGCTACGTGGAATCGAGCAAGGAGGGCCCCCAGTGTTAGGCTACTTTGATTTTCTTTCACTGGTTTGATTTCTGCAATAGTTAATTGAGTTTGATTATGATTTTTATGCTTCAGAGTTTTCAATTGGTGTGGTGTGACAATACAATGTAGGTTGTTCATACAAACCATTTAATTGATTAAATACTTATTTCAATTGCAGACTTCATTGGTTGAATCCCAAAATAAGAAATATTTTGTGACTATTTCATTTTATATAATGATGGTTTATAAATGTTCATAACCAAATCTGTGTTGACTCTTTGAATTGCAATGTTTGTATTGATTATTTTAATTGCAGTTATTTTCCATAGTTAAAATCTATATTTCTTTGGTATGATTTTTAATAGATAAGGAGGGAACTAGATACTTGCATATAGTTTGCATGAACATCGTTAATTTACAATCCTTGGGTTGATAATTTAATGTAGAAAAGTTTAACTAATTGAACTGACTGACATTTTTGGTGCCATTGCCAGGAAAGTGCAAAAAGACATTAGTTTTTCCTTTTTATCTAAGTGCATATAGGTAGAATTCATGTAAATTCTAGCTCATGTCAAATGATAACCTCGTGATAGTAGGGTCTTAGTAGCATGAGGTAATCAATACATATTTTGTTTTATTTTTTTAGATTCCATTCAAAAAGTAGTGTGTTTTCATTTAGCTGATTTCAATTATTTTTGGGTGTTGTAAGAACCCCCATACACTAATCCATTTGTGAGCAGGAGCTCTAGACCAACTGGGAAAAATTAAGAAATTTTCAAGAACATGTTGAGTAAAGGAGAATGTTACTCGAAGAACTTTCTCAAATCCTAGCAGCAATAGGTATCTCTGCCTCTTAGGAAGATCAAATCTTGACAGCAGTCAAGAATATATCTGCACTCTGAGAAGTGATAAAATATGAAGAATTCCATGAAAAATAGGTAGAGGAGACCAAAGAATCATGGACCACAATCGATGGAGATCAGTCATTAGAACCTGAGATTGAGGGATCTCTAGAATGCCTATCCTCAGATCCTCTATGCATTCAATAGACCATTCAACAAATATTAGAAGATCTTCAAAGTGTGACAAAGGAGGACATACAAAACCAAGAGAATAATGACTACATTGAAGAATGGTTACAGACGGTCATCAGACCAAAGAACTACTTCACTCTTCAACATTTTTTAGCAAAAAATCAAATAGATCAGTTGGTTTCTCGTATCCTGGCATCTATAAAGGTACATTTTTTGAAACCGGATATGAGACTACTTGAGATCTTGTTATGTAAATGGTTGCATTGGAAGAATTCCTATACTTCAAAGAGATTTTTTTTCAAGCAAAGCAGGATAGGAAATAAACAAAATAGTAAATATAAAAATAAGTCTAGTTGTGAAAACCAGTTTACTAGCTCAAGTGGACATGAATTTTGCTTGAAAACCAGGCAACTGGTGGGAAAAATTATCAATAAGTTATGTGTTTTGGTTCAATCTTTTACTTATGGATTTTCAAATTATGGTCTAATAAGTGTCATCAACAGAGAAGAGTTTCATATTCAAAATAAACTCCAGAGCTTTGAGCAGCAACAACAACATCAATATTTGCATCCATCTCTCTAGCCATGTAGTATCCCTGCAAATGATCATTAAAAGTTAAGGATAATTTTGTTGGTTAGAGAGGAATGCAAAGGATGAGTGATTCTCCTCAGAAACATGATATGGCCATCAGAGAACCTCTCTCTTCAGTCAACAAGCTAGCAAAGCAAAACCCTTTGTGTCCAAGACAAGAAAAATTCCAAGGCATGTTGGTTGGAACAATTTGTCTATTTGAAGAAATGGTTTCTTTGACGTAAAGTTTGTGTTATCGCTACAAATATTAAAGTATCTAGATCAATTTCCCTTTCTCTAAATCCATT
Source organism: Picea mariana (assembly GCA_032191745.1). NCBI lineage: Eukaryota > Viridiplantae > Streptophyta > Pinopsida > Pinales > Pinaceae > Picea > Picea mariana. The sequence continues at coordinate 90,678 of JASDQU010585447.1, forward strand.
TCATTGAATATTTATTTGGGCATTCATCTCTTGTATGAACTAGATATGTCTACATCAAGGTTGAAATTGATACAGTCTGATCAAAGATCAAATGGCATCTGCAGTAATAATCTTTTCATCTCTACAACTCATATTGTCACATGCATCAAGAAATATTCACTCTGATCCAAACCTCACAGTGACTTTGATCTATTGATTTGATATAGAAAGTTCCATGTAGATCATAATTGCATTCTACTCCCTCACACATCTATTGTAACTATTTTTATGCTTTGTTACCTGAAAATACAAGAATCGGATGACATGAATGGTGACATGGATAAGCATGGAGGAAGTGCATAAATTAATAATTCATTATTGCAATGGATTTCTTTTTGTTGCCTCCTTCATCTCATTTTGTCTCAGTTTTTTGGGAGAATATTTGTGTCAGGCTTACTAGAAAAAATGGTTGCTCGTGTGTTGACTTTTCTTTGTTCGACATGCTTCTCTTACTCTTATTAGATGCAACATTCATAGTTTTTAACAACAACGAATAATCAAACATCATATCTTAGAAGGATGCATGAGGGCATGCATCATCCTCAGTGTGAGGGAGAGAGAGCATCGGGGTATCAATGTCCTTCTATGGTTCTAGATGTAGGAGGATTTCACTCTATTAAGATCTCCTTCAAACGGTCCTCAACATACTAGTTTTGTCCCAAGCATCCAAGCTCCTAGTACACATCTTTTTCTAATCATCATGAAAAACTTAGAGGTAAAATGGAATAATAGAATTTCAAGCATTTCAATATTTTATTTTTGCCTCAATATCAAGATTTCTTTGAAACAAATTTTACAGAAGACAATTGCACAAGATCATAACTTAGTTTGACTTATGAAGTTATTTTTAGAGTAATCCTAAGTTTTTTAGACTTTTTGTAGCTACAGAAAGGCTGCTACAACCAACAAACAATTCCCAGGGATGATCTTTGTATGACATTTTTGATGCAGGAGCATCGCCAACAACAAGCACGCGCGGAGGTGGAAGACAGCTAGGACAAGCGCCAGCGTATTTCAACACAATGTCAAAAGTGTTTTGAAATGTTTTGAAATAAATGTGCGGATATTAAATGAAATAATTAAGTGGAGGGGCATTTGTAGATTGTAAACAGATCATGAGCAATTATCTCTCATCTGTAGTAGGTAGAAACATTTATGTATAGTAAATGTAAGTAGGTAGCTTTGAATTGCGGATTTGACAGTTTTAGGAGCCGGAGGGAAAACGGATATAGACACCCTCACTTGTATCATTTGTAGGAGGAAGAAGAGGAATTATTATTCCCAATTGTATGAAGAGAGCATAGAACACAGAGAAGAGAAGAAGCAGAGAGTTGTATTTGAAAACACCCATGTACAGAAGTCCTGAATTAATACATGAAACTTTGATTCAGACTTATGGTGTCGTGATATTATTTGTGTATGTATGTTGAATGCTATGCTTATAGTTATTTTACTCTTTCTGTTACGCATTTGTTATTACGCTATGTATGAATGATTTCTTGTTTAATGTTTGAAATCTGAGAGAGAGAGTAAGGAATGAGTTTCAATTGTTTCTCAATCTAAGTGAGTAAAATTCCTGCAAGGAGTGCAGTGGAGTTTGTCTGCAAGGAGTTCGTTGACAAGGGTTCATATTTTTTATCTCTGAAATCTCAGGAGGGATAACATTGTTCTCATTCTCGCAAAAGTGCAAGTTGAGCACAGGATCTGTGCAAGGTGTGCGCAGGCCGAATAGAGTCTCAGAGCTTACAACCTGAGGGAATTGTTGAAATATTGTTGTCGCAAAGAGAGTGCGCAGAGTCGAAGAATTCAATACTTGGAAGTATTTGAAGGGTTCCCGCAAGGAGTGTGTGTAGGAGTCTTCTTGAAGACTCGAGTTGTGGAGAAATATTAGGAGGGTTAGTACCTTGAAGCATTCAAAGAGAGGCACGGAAAAGTTACTTTGCAGGTAGATAAGTTCCAGCGAAGGAATAGCTTGTTCAATTCGCAGGAGTTGTCAAGGAGGAATCGGACGGTCGGAATTCTCTGTGGAGAATTCACGAAGTCCCAAGAGCCGTCAGATCTTGCAAAGGAGCAGGGAAGTTATGGCAAGTATTCTTCAAGTGAAAGCTCAGGAGAAATTGGACCGTAGGATCCAAGTCGACAAGGGTCATTGGATCACTCGTGAATTCTCACTTCGAGGATTCGCGAGTTGAAGGACCGAAAACCTTGCATCAAGATTCACGAAATCGCGAAGTGCAAAGTCCCGACAGAGCGAGAAGTTCCATTGTGGGGCCAGCATTAATAATGAGTTAGAATTTAGCATTTTGGCATTTTGAAAGATAGGAGGTCGAGACTTTCATCCCGAGATCCCCGAAATCACGAGACATGATATAAGTACGGGGAAGGACATCGTCAACCATTTCGGCGAATCGGCGTTTTGGGGTTTCGTGAGTTGGAGAACCAAAAGCATTGTAGCGAGATTCGCGAAATCGTGAAGTGTGAAGTTCCAAAGGGGCAAAAATATTTGTGCGGGGCTAGCTATTGGTGAAGCATGTCGGAACTCGATATTTCATCACTTCGGAGGATAAGAACTAGGATTTCGTTTCCAAGATTCCCAAAATTGTGAAACACGATATTGTCGTGGGAAAGGACGCGACAAGTGTTTCGGTGCATTGGAAGTTCAGGTTTTGGAAGGCGAAGAGTTGAGAGACTTGGAAGGAGAAGTCGCGAACTCTGAAGTTCCAAAATCGCAAGAAATACGACCACATTGTTTGGTCATAGGGGGATTGGAATTGATGCTTCGTGTTTGATCGTGTGGGCTCAATTCATAAGGACCTGTGGAGAAGCACCATTTTATGTGTGTGGGATTCCCCGAAGAGGAATTGAAGAGTCAATCCGACTCAAGGGCAGGAATTAGAACGATCCTGTAATGGACCTTGACCCGAGGCCGATAGAGGGTTGGGGGTCTGCGTCACATTTGCAAGCAAGAGAAGATGAGTAAAAAAATTCTAAGATATGGGTTTTCAAGAGAATATGAAAAATTGAGTATATCGCGAGCCAGTTTCCAAAACAATGCACAATGAGGGATGCACGAGCATGTTTTAAAATTGATTTTATAAAAAAAATACCAACATTTTTGTAAACCATTGCAACCATATTTATGTAGTTGATTTGTAGTTTTGAGTAGTTGCACACATCCCAAGATGATATCATGGCTTGCATATGGTTTCAAATCAGCAGCATATCGTCATCCACCTATCAGCCATGATTTCCAACATATTTCAAATTTGCACAAATTTTGAAGCATGAAATTCAAATATGGAAATTATTTTCAGCATACCCATGGATTTTATTTGCAACAATAGATTCATATCAACACTCTTCAGATCATCATATTTAGTAGCATCTTTCTTCAAGTCATCAACAAAACTTCCAAAAAAAATTCGCAGTTCTAGAGTTCTTCATAATCTTACAGCAAAAATTTAGTTTCAACAGAAGATTAGAACGATATTATGGTATTATGAATTGCCATGAAATTTGTCTTCAGCAAACAACATTATCGTCGTCATCAACTACATCAGTTTCTTCATCAGCATGGGTAGTCTTAGTCTTCAATTTCATAATCCTTCGCAACACTACAAGCTGCAAAACTTTACATTTTTTTTTCAACTTCAATTCCAGAGGTGATAATTCAGGGCTACAAGTAAACCAAAGGTAAAATGAGCATTAGATTGTTTTTACATTAAGAATTATGGAATATAGAAAGTATGGACATAATCCTTGGTGTAATCCAAAACTCAAAGATTTCAAAATCCATATTTAAAACAAAATTCGATACCTATGATATTTCATGATTGCATATATTGATTTTCCAATATCCCAAGATTTACCTACTCGTCTTGTCGCAATTCAAACTAGTGTGTAGAAATCGACATGATCGATCTCATTATTTCCCATCAAATTAAATGATTATTGATTATTTCACTGATTATTTCATTATTTGCACTAATTCCCAAGTTTGTTCCTCATTATTTCACTCTGCGTTATTCACCATCCACCATACTTACCCTGGACCTTGTGACAAAAGAGAGATTTCGAAGGACAACTCTCCTCAACAACCAAGATACGAAAGCATATGGTGATAATATATAAAGTTATCACATATAATAGCGTAATCCATCAATATTCATAACAAATATGCCCATGGAATAACAATTCAAATATTTTCAAGACATTAATTGGACAAGAAAAGAGTATTTCTATTAAAATATGATCAACAGAAGTGTATGAATGACAACCTTTTGTGTTGGCACTTCTCGGAACCGAGAAACTAAGTCCCTTCCAGCTGGTCCTCCACCAAAGGCAAGATCATATAAGAGAGACAATGAGGTTCTCCATCAAAGAAGGAAGAGCTTGGGGGATGAACAATGTGTTCAAACTTAAAACGACAAAGGGATGCAGACTCAATATGAAGTGAATAATTTCTCTAGACTAACTTTGGTCTCAAAGTTGAATTCTTATCTTTCTTCCATAGCTTGGATATGGCCCATTTATAGCCTTCAAATGGAATTGAAGGGCCGAGTGAGAATGTTTATAGTATATGGAAGGTCAAGGATCATGGATCTCGTGACGAGACATGGAAACCCGACACCATTTTTAATTTTGGGCACAAAACCCGATGTACGCAGGTTGTAATGGTGCAACCTACGTATACGCATGTTGTATAGATGTTAGGGCGTGTATATGTGGAAACATATGGTTTTTAGCTCTGGGAATTGCAAAAAGGGACTTCAAGTAAAGGCCTTCTAATCAAGTTGCATGGGGTGAGGAAAATATTGTTATAACAGATGCCCCCTAATGTGTGAGGTTAGAGGAGTATCTACGATGGATGAAATACATTATAATTCCCAGAAATTGAATAATGGAGACCCACCTGGACGAACAAGCTACTCATGAGAATATTGCAATCCATAATGAATTTGTACACATGGCTGCCAATTTGAATTACACTGCAGATCCATGTGGAAATATACCAAACAACTGGTCATGGCCATGAATGGGCGATACAAAGGTAGATACATGCCATAGGTTGTCATAGTCACCAACAAGACCCAATGAAAACCAGTCTCAAAATCAATCTGAAGATATTTGTATATATTGGAGTACAATCTGATATCCCACGATTACTGAAGTCATATAGGAACTGGTCCAATGAATGATAGCAATAGCTCAGGAAATCTACCACTATGAACTGATGTCTTCAAGTCTTCTACATGATCCACCAAAGGTTCAAGTCTACTTCATGTGAATAAAGGCGTTGAGGTCAAACACAATGAGACTTTGTTTGATTACTGGTCATTAAGGTATATCGTTAATAAACGCGAGACAACCTACTGATACTAAAAGTAGTTATCAAGGCACCGAGTACATTCTTACAAGTGTGAGTAAAGGTGTTGAGGTCGAACACTTGAAGAATCCATCGATCAGGATACCTTGATGTATTCCCAACTATTGATAGTGAGATAACTTCCCATTGATGACCACAAGCCTCTAGGTACTCATAGGACTCTAGGCCTCATTTCCAGAATAGATGAGCTCAAGTCGATGGAAGGATACCTACACGAGGTATAAAGCAGTAGCTTGATGATTTGGAGGAACTCGGATGAAGAACATGTTCATGAACCAACAACCATGTGCATCTTTCGCATGCACCAGATGCAAGCAATGCACGAAAAAGACCCTCTAATAGCAGCCAATAAGGAAAACTACCGACAAAGGTGAGGAAACCACCAATAATACTAAAGGAATCCAAGACACTACATGAATCCAATAGATAGGCTGATCTGATTAGTGAAATCCAGAGGTACACAAAGGGGAAGGTGGACTTGGGTCCCTTCCTTCTCCAATGGAAGGCTCTTGAGGCCCTCAAATAGATGCTTTCCTTACAAATGAAAGGTGAAAATATGAAATGAAAGAACTCAAGCTTGTCCACTCTAGTGAG
>JASDQU010585448.1:25766-38228 GCA_032191745.1 Picea mariana
CCTGTATTCATTTGATTCCAGGAAAGTGAAATGCCTTGGGGTTATTAAGGACCTCGTTGTCTCCTTGTTCCAACTGCCAATGAAGAGTGTGGTCATGGACATTGTGGTAGTTGTTGTCCCCCCTAAGTTTGGGATGATCTTATCTAGATCATGGATCAAAAGACTGGGGGGAAATTTGCAAATGGATCTGTCATATGCCACCATCCCTGTGTTTGGAGGGGAACATAAAAGACCTTATAGAGAAGCACAACTTGCCTACATTATCAGTGATGAAGCCAATCCCATCAACCACCCCATTTTATCAGTCAATGATGATTTAGGAACCAATATATTAAAGCTATCTGATGCTCCTCTGCCACATATTGAAATAAGAAAGCAACCTATTACCTTTTGTGAAGATCCTCCCCCCAAGACCTCTGTGTGTAAAATGTTTTTTGATGGAGCTTCTTCTAGGGAAGGTGCTGGTGCTAGAGTGGTTTTTATTTCCCCTACCCAAGAGACCATATCTCTGTCCTGCAATTTGGAGTTTGAAACAACAAACAACGTGGCATAATATGAGGCTCTTGTCTTGGGTTTGAGAGATTCCAAAGACATGAAAATTGAAGAGCTAGAAGTGTTTGGGGATGCCGAGCTGATTGTTCATCAAGTAAAAAATCTGTATCAAGATAAGCACCCAAGGTTGAGAGCCTACATAAATGAAGTCTGGGATATGATTGACAGTTTCTTCATGGATTTTAATATCTCATTTGTCCCAAGGGAGGAGAATTCTATGGCATATTCCTTGGCGGTCTCAACAAGCAATTTCAAGGTCCCTTTTCCCAAAAATCTCAAGTATGAGGTGGAGATAAAATACATACCCTCTATTCCTGACAATGTCAAGCATTGGAAGGATTTTGAGGATGATATTGAGATTAAAAATTTCCTTGAGGCTGTAGATGAGTTTTCTGATATGCATATTGATTAGGATCAAGATGCAAAAGAAATCCCCCATATTGGTGTTTTTATAAATAAAATTGCTAACCATCATATTGTTCAGTTGCCTAGCAACCATATTCCAAAGGGGTTGGTCCCTTTGGAGAGATTGTTTGATAGAAATGATGTTGTTGTAAAGGTTGAAGGATCAACTGAAGAGGCTGACATGAATGAATGCAATCTAGGAATGGAGGAGGATCCCAAATGGGTCAAATTGTCTAGCAGCTTATCAAAGGAGAAGAGGCTTGAGTATGTCAGACTCTTGAAAGAGTTTGTTGATGTGTTTTCTTGGACATACGAGGATTTGAGAACCTATGACACCAACATCATTGAACACAAAATCCCTTTGAAAGAAGATGCCAAACATTTCAAGCAGAAGCTCAGACAGATAAATCACATGCTACTGTTGATTATGGAAAAAGAAGTCAAGAACCTACTGGATGCGCAGATCATCACCCCCTTGATATTTTCAGAGTGGGTGGCTAATTTGGTGCCTGTGAGGAAGAAGAATGGGGAAATTAGGTTGTGCATCGATTTCAGAAATCTGAACAGGAGCTCCAAAAAGGATAACTACCCCTTGCCTAAAATGGAGCACATTTTGCAGAGAGTGACTGGTTCATCCATAATTTCTATGGTCGATGGTTTCTCCGATTACAATCAGATCTCTATCCTACCTGAAAACAGAGAGAAGACAATTTTCACAACTCCTTGGGGCACATTCATGTATGCTAAAATTCGCTTTGGATTCATGAATGCAGGATCAACCTTTCAACGAGCCATGGACATTGACTTCATTGGAGAAAGGGACCAATTTGTAGTCATCTATCTAGCTGACATTACAATATTCTCAAGGTTTGATAAGGAGCATTGTTACCATCTGAAGAAAGTTTTATTAAAGTGTAGAAGGTTTGGTCTCTCTCTCAATCCTAAGAAGTCTTTATTTTCCATGCAAGAGGGAAAATTCTTGGGGCATATTGTGTCAGCTGAAGGGGTGAAGATTGATCCAAGTAGAGTGGAGGCCATCCAGTCCTTGTCTTTTCCTAGATCCAAGAAAAAGGTTCAGTCTTTCTTGGGTAAAATCAATTTTCTGAGGAGGTTCATTTCAAATTTTGCTGAGTTAGTCAAATACATTATAGCCATGCTCAGGAAGGGGAATGAAGTGAAATGGACTGATGAGTGCAGAGATTCTTTCAACCGAATCAAGAGGGCATTGACTAAAGCACCTGTTCTCATCAGCCCAGACTATTCCAAGGAATTTCTGATATTTTCCTTCACTTCATCTGATACACTAGCTGATGTTTTGTTACAAAGAAATGCAGAGGGGTTGGAGCAACCTATTTCCCTTTTCAGCAGATCACTGAGGGATGCATAAGTGAGATATGATATCATGGAAAAGCAGACCTATGCTCTGGTGAAGGCCCTCAAGGCTTTCATAATATATGTTCTTCACTAAAAAATTATTGCATATGTCCCCTCAGCTTCAGTAAAGGAGATATTGATCAACCTGATATAGATGGGAAGAGAAGCAAGTGGATTTCCAAGATTTTGGAGTTTGACCTTAAAATCAAACCCACCAAATTGGTGAAAGGCCAAGGTTTAGCTAGGTTACTGGATAAATCAAATTGCAAGGCATTGAGGGTTAACTTCATGAATATAGACTCAAGAAATATGCAAACTGAGATTGCTGGTGAAGACTCTCATGTCAGCCCCAATTTAGCAGAATGCACCTGGTATGAAGACATCATATACTTTTTGCATAAGTTGAGGCCTCCCGATGGCTTGGACAAAACAAAGGTGAGATATTTGAAACTCAAGGCAATCAAGTATTGTGTCATTGATCAGATTTTGTGGGGGGCATCATTTTTGGAGGACCACAACTTACAAGATTCTCAGAGCTAGGTATTTCTGTCCCAACCTTTTTATTGATGTTTGCGCAAAAATCAGATCTTGCACCAAGTGTCAAAAGTTTGTTTGAAAGCAACAACTCAAATCCTTGCCTTTGAAACCTATAATGGTTTCTGGACCTTTTCAACAGTGGGGTCTTGAATTCATTGGAGAGATCCACCCACCCTCAAGTGGCCAGCACAGGTGGATTTTGACTGCCACTGATTATTTTTCCAAATGGATAGAAGATATCCCTACAAGGAGTGCCTCCCACAAGGTAATCATAAGTTTCCTTGAAGACATCATGTCCAGATTTTTTTGTCCAAGAAGAATTGTTACAGAAAATGATGCCTCTTTCAGAGCTTAGCCATTAATTAATTTCTGTGAGCAGTATGGGATTACACTAGTCCATTCTACTCCCTACTACCCTCAGGGAAATGGTTTAGCAGAGTCTTCTAACAAGAGACTCATAAATATAATCAAAAGAATGTTAGAAGACAACAATAAGGCCCAGGATTCAAAGATAAAGTTTGCATTGTGGGCTGACAAAGTTACAACCAAAAGGTCACTGGTCATTTCTTCTTTTCATTTGGTGTATGGCGTTGAGGCAATTTTTCCTGCTCAACTTGATTTGCCTATGGAAAAGTTCCTCCAGGAATACCAAGGAGAACCTGATGAAATGGTCAGGAGGATACTGCATCTGGTAGAAGTACAACAGACCTGGGAGCACCTGCTTAACAAAGTGCAGGACCATCAACATAAGATAAAGAGAGCCTTTGACAAGAAAACAAGCAAGGAATATTTCTAGCTAGGGGACCTGGTGCTCAAGTGGGATTCTCCCAAGCAGGACAAAGGAAAACATGGTAAATTTGAAGCCCTATGGATTGGTCCCTTCAAGATTTCTGAGATATTTCCCAATAACACTTATAAGTTGTAGAATTTGGAGGACTCTAAAGTTTTGGGTGGTCCTGTAAATGGGCATTTTCTGAAGAAGTGTTTTGTTTAGGCCGTGACCGACGTTCCACCATTGTAAATACCACTTCCGTTTTGTTTTGATTTTTTAGTTTTTCATTTTCAATAAGAGGCTCCATAACCCGAAGCTAAGGCACTGGAGTTGTGCATTATTGACAGCTCACAGGGAGCATGCCATCCCCTGTGGAACCAAATGTTATCACATAAACTTGTCAGAGTCTCTTGGGTTTGTTGTTTCTACCTGTGTCTATATCCTTACCCTTTCTCTTTATTTTTCACACATATTTCCTAGATTTTTCCCCTTTTCTAGTCGTTAGTGTCATTTTCCCCTTTTCGATCATGGTTTGGTCTTCCTCATCGTCTTGTTTGAATAATCCTAGGATCAGGGTTTTCTCTATTGTCCTTAGAGGTTGAAACACATATCATGGTTTCGGTCTAAATGTCTGGTCACCTAGTTTTCCATTGATTGAACTCACAATAGGACGACCTAGTCCTTTGCTTGCGTAGGTATCAACCTTGAGCTCAAAAATGAAACTTTCAGAATATAGTCTACTTTGGGCTTGAAACGCAAGAAACATGCAGGTTCAGTCTTCAACGACAGAGATCCCATAAGAATTTTAGATCAACAGATGTCGGGTAGTCATATTTTCAAAGTGGCACGAAGATTTAGCAATTAGACAGAGGATGCCAAAGTCCTGAAACAAAATATGAGCCATTCAAAGAAGAAGCCACACGTCAGTGAATCTTGCGCTTCAGAAAGTTTACTTTGGAATATTATGGGATTTGAGCACTCAAAAGTCCCAAAGGGCCAAAGCCCGAAGAGCTGAAGCTCCGAATAAATGAAGTAGATGGGAACCATTGATCTTGAGGAGGACAGGTGGCATCCGATCCAAGGCTTCGGGGAAATGAGCTTTGGAATTTTTGAAGTGTGTAAAATGCTCAAAGAGCCTAAGCCTAGACTCTCGAAGCAATGGAAGATTGTTGATCTCAAAACTGACAGGATCCATCAATCTTGGCAGCAACATCTCTGGAGGCCCCGAAATGATAAAGGTCCTGAAGTGGACCTCGGCCATCTAAACCTAGAAGCCATGCGTCATCATATCTGCCACTTTGGGAATTTTTTCTTCAGAAGATTTGAAATGAGAAACATGACAAGTTCTTGAAGATCCAAAGACCGAACTCTCGAAATGATCTGAGCCATCCAAAAGTAGGAAGACACATGGAGGAAGATCCTTCACTTCAAAGTTTGGTGCTCCAGAGAATTGTGGGAGTCAAGTATTGAAAAATTCCGAAGGGCCGAAGCCCGAAGCGCCGAAGTGCTGAAGTGTTAAAGGTCCTGAAGTACTGAAGGCCCGAAATGAATCTGGACCTTCCGTCAGCAGGGACACATGGCAGCATATCTTTCACTTCAGAGATTTTCCTCCAGAGGAGTTTTTGTGTTTCATATTCAAGACACCCGAAGCCCAAAGGTCCGAAGTAATTCTCAACCATCCAATTCGATAGGACACGCGTCAGTGGATCGCCAGTTCTGGGTGAAAGATTTTGGGGCGAATAAAGTTTGAGTTTTGATCCTTCCGAAGTACGGATATTCGAGAGGATCTCAGCCATTGATTTGCAGGGGCCACACGTCATCTGATCTCATACTTAGAAATTTGAAACTTTCGAGAATTGCGTGAAGAAAGCATAAAAAAGGCATGAATCCCAAATTCTCGAAATAAATCTCGACCGTCCAGATCAAAAGGCCACGCATCACCAGATCTCTCGTTTCAGAGTTTTGATACTCCATAGGTTTGTAAGAGATGCGCATCAAGGAGGCCCAAAGCCCAAACTCACGAAGTGTTTGTGAGCCATTAATCTCTATAGCAGGAGCCAGGGTCCATCTAAGAGCGACTCGTGGCAACAAAGATGGGGTTTTCTCTGGCCATAGATCGTGATTAGATCAATGACTCACGTGTGTTTGGTGTATCAAAGTTGCACGAGGATTGGTGGTTGAGAATAAGTCCCAAAGTTGCATATCTAGAACCACGCGTCTTTCCCATCGCATGGTCAGTATTTTCTTCGGAAATCTGGCCTTCGGGAGTTTCAGCGTCTCGACTGTCGTTTTCTTCCAAAGTGGATTCTCCTAAAATGCATAGATCCCTGCCACATGTCCTCCTTAGATCAATGAATGTCATTTACTTCAGAGATCCAACTCTACATGCAGACCGCCCCCGATATTTGAAGTGCCAAAAGTGCATGACAATCATCAGTATGGACATGTGGTGCTCTCATTAGTCATGACACTTGACACCCATTTAGCAACGACACCTGGCACTCAATCCAGGAACTTGTGGGCATACCGTTTGCTTGTTTCCTAATATCACGTGTCACTTATTTTTCATGACACATCCACATGGTGGCGACATGCCACCACGTCAGATCATACTCTGGGGAGTGTTCTTATTCAACGCCAAAGGTAGCTCCCCACCAAAAGCCACAGTTTGGTGGATTCTAAGGTTGGCGGGCAGATAAGTTTGGCTGTGGCGTTAAAATATAGCAGGTGAACCTAGATCTCAGATCAGGACCAGATCTACAACCACAGTCCATTGTGTGTACGCAACATGCTCGGGCGATAATTTTCTTGAGTGGTCCTGCAATTGAAACCATGGTAAGGAGAAAGCGCTACGTGTAGAAAGGTGGTAGATTATGGGTCCAAAAGTGGTTTGAACCCAAACCACCTTTTAGTGGCCCCGTAATCATGTGTTTATATGGAATCATATCCGAGAGAAGCATGTGACAACCCCATGAGAATTATGTCCTGTTGAGTCCCCGAGGAAGAGAAGTTAATGGAAGGTAGGTTTGGTGGTTGAAACCTTGGCTCACCCTGTAAATGGAAGGTGTGGAGGAGTTGTTCGTGGAGACAGAGCTGTCAGCCTGAGGACAGATTTGTGTGCAGACCCATGCCGATCTAAGCTCGCGTTTGAAAAAGGAATGCACGTTCAGTTTGACATAAGAAATCACCGACGCAAATCTTTGTTGGAGAGCGCCAGATCACACTCCTGATAGTCGTGGACTAATCTGAGTATAAAGAGATAGTTTTGATATTTTGTTAAGGTCGTCAATTGGTTGAGCAGAGCTCCCTATTTTGTAATTTTTTGATGCCAGAGTTGTTCTCTGGTTATGTATCAAATTTGAGACTTTCAAATTAATAGAAATCAACTTCTTTTCGTATCTCTGTAAAAACCGTGTTAAAACACTCGGGCATGGAGGATCCAGTCAAGGGTTATTACATTGTTGTAATGTAGGTTTGATTACAGTGGTATCATGACCAATTTTAGTCAACTCCCTTGTTATTTTTTTCCCTCTTACACTGAATGACTCGGGCATGGAGGATCCAATCGAGTTGTCGTAGCTGCATTGTGATGTAGGTTTGATCATCGTGTTGTTGTGACTGTGTTATTTGGACATATTTCAGTGTCTGAAGCTTGAGTTCAAGAGAATTCTTGAGCCTAAGTTTTACTTCTACAAGTTGCTTGAAGGACTGATGCCCATAGCAGTCTTGTTAACCTTTCTCACTAAGTCTTCCCTCTTCTCACACTTAAACGTAATTCATTGATTGAAGTTAATGTGGCCCTCACTTCCCTATGCATTTCTTGTCCAGTTTTGTGTTGAATTCATTCTTGTACTAAGTTTTTTCCATTGACATCCACTCATATAAAACCAACATCCACTAAAAACTCTATTGGGTACTAGGCTTATCCTCTTGCAATTTGAGGGTGACTCTTAGTGCTAACAGATAGGAATTTATTTTAAAATATAGAAACCTTGGTGAATATTACTAGTCCTTAATATGCCAAATATAAAATGTTTGGTGATATTTTTGTAAAAACATTCAAAATTCCAAGGATTTTATATAGTTTTTATAAAATTTTGGTGTTTTTTAAGGTAAAATAGTTTTATCCTATAGAATTTGGGTGAATCATTCTTGAATGGTGAATTCGTTTTTAGGAAAAAACATGGAAAATTAGCCCATGGGCGAAATTTAGCCCCTAAAATTTTCCTTCATGTTGTAGATAGCATAACACTAAGGATGGTGTCCCTTTAAGGGGGAGGGGATTGTAACATCCCCATTTTTATCCCCATATTTAAATTGCAATTAATTATGTTTACCATTGTTGATTTCAGCATTAATAGTTTTCTATTGTTCCAAGTAGAATTGGATAATTCAAAGAGGATGTATATGTGTCTGATTTTAATTAATGAAAATTTCCATGAAATTGACTGAGGCACAAACACCTATAGGGACCATGGTAACACAAGAGGGAAATGGTGAGGGGGTTTGGGGGTTCACCTTGTAAGTAATCCCAAGCCACCCTTTCCAAAACAATTTGGTCTTGACATTTGAGTTTGAATTATCCCACCCATTTTCCCCTCTTGACCAAAACATTAAATTTGAAATACGGTTGGTGGAAGTGTATCTTCCTAGCAATAATTAAGTTGAGATGGTAGCTGAGGAAGTCCTCTCAGCAACACATGAGAGGCATGGGATACGTAAAACAACCTAGGAATTTGTGGATGACCTAAGACTAACTTAGAAAGAGAAAATCATGATTTTGTGCTTGCGCACGAGTGGGAAGAAGGAGCCAAATTTTGCGTCTAGAGAGGGTCCAAGAGAGAAGAAGGAGTTGGACACAAATGTTTCTATAAGAGAGTCAAATTATTAAGGAAATACCCAAAAATATTTCTCTGGAAATTCAGGTGGGAAGATTTTGGTTGTTTGGAACTTGGGATAGCAATTCGAGGCCTTGTTGGGAACACACGAGGCATTGAAAGAGGGGTTCCTTGAGGTTCTATTGAGCAATGAATGGGAAGCACACTCTTGTGTTGTGTTGTGCCAATAGGAGGGACCACTAAAAAATGATGGAAGTCCTAGGAGTTTGTGAGGATTTTTCCTTGTGATAGTTACCTTGGAGAGTTTATCCTTTTCCCAAAATATACCGAGAGTTTTCCCAAAAATTCATCCCGGTGGTATCATGGTCTAGCTAGGGGGTGGCTAGTGGTAGAAAGCACTAGTGCAATTGAGCCTACGATTGAGTGAAAATTGCTCACCCTAAGACAATTGGTTGAATGCTTCAAATTTAGATAAGTGCTCTCATTATTCTTAGAATTTTACTTGTAGTCTACCTTATTTTGTTTTATGACATATCCTTCCATTGTATTATGACAAGTAATTGGCTATGGTAAAATAAATGAGAGGACAAATTTGTATGCATAGTTGAATTGGCATCTCTAATTGTTGCCTTAAAAATTATCATGAGTTCTCCTGTGTATGTTTTAAATGGAGTGCCATTTAAATAGAGTTTTAGCATGTTTAAGTTTAATCCCTCCATTATGGTTTTCTACATATATGGAGGTTGGGGGCTTAGTTGAGATATAATCAAGGAATCAATAGATTCCCGTGTTGGTAGCTTGTTCACATACTTGACTTTATGTCTTGAAATTCGAGAAAATCCATATTGGTTGCATTTAATGAATTGGTCCTACATTTTATTCATAGAAAAATCATGAACTTTAAATATGTTATATTGCTTTAGAATTAATCCTTGGGTAAGGGAGACATACTCCTTGAAACCTTGTTACAAAACTTGGATAGTGTAATCCATAATTCATGCAGACCGAGGGTTATGTTGATGACATGAATTAGCATACAAGTGTTATCCTTGTAATGTAGTGAGTAATTGGATAGATAAAGTGTGGTTGGGTGTTGTTGTAGGGCTAGTTGGTCCTGCCAACTAAACCCAAAAGTCGACTAAGTTGGGTATGTAAGTCATTCGACTGTCTAATCTGAGTATGTGAGTCGGTTGACTAGCCAATTGGGTCAACTGACCAAGACAATTAGAAAGTTGTAACTATCATATAACTGAGCATACAAGTATATATATGTGACTATGTAACAAAGGAAAGGTGGATGTTATTGTACATAATAAAGTGCATATTGTTGGTTCTCCCATTAGTTTGTGTATCCTTCCTTATATGTCTATGTGTGCATTTATAGTATTGTATCATATATGATGCTTTGCGTGATGAACTACTAGTAACACTTGCATACTTTCTCCTAGATTACAACATTGGTTTTGTTGCTGGTAGTTCTGAACTCGGCCATGTAAAATAATGTGTACATAGATGTTAAGTCTGGAATACATACATGAGTGGTGGGAGAATAAGATCCATAAATACATAAATAATTACACAAGGTGAAACTGACTGACTCTAGCAGAAGCACATACACATTAATTCATAGAAACTCACGAGAGATTAATTGAAGCAATTCCAGAAACCTTATTTGAATATATTAACCAACCTTATAATGCATAAACTTACTCCATATGAACATTTGATGCTGAAAATCACCAACAGAGGTTGAAAAAACCTAAATGAGTGGTTTGAAATAATTGTAAAGAAGTTTGTTGAAGAACAAGCTATTGAATATAGATCGTTAGTCGAAACAATTAAAAATAAAATTTACACCGATCTTCATGAAGGTTTCCTTTGCACCATTCCATCCTTGTTGCACAAATTTTTGCTAGATAAAGGAATCATAGATATTGTTGAATACCAACTGCTTCTCAAAACACCTCCACCAAATTCTAACTGGCATAAAAAACAAGATGAGTGGGAATAATTTTTAGAAGCCAATTGTAAAGACATAAGGAAATCTTGACACTACTTCCTCAAGAAATGAACACATTAATTATGGCTAATATCACCAACATCGAGTAAGTTGGGTCGACGATGGGGGCTTGATGATCTGTGAGATTCCATAAGTTGAGCCGACCACATTGAAGTAGATAATGTCTAACATGATGAGGAATAACATTGAAAGTTGATACACGTTGGAATCAAGAGGGAAGACCGCACGACGTATGGAAATTCATAAACCCTCACTCAACATATAGAAATTGGAGCAGGATAAAAGGAAAAAGAGGAGAGGATAAATGCCTAACATAAGGGACCCCCAGAGTTAAAATCAAAATAACCCCTAGGAGTGACATATTGTTGGAGCGTGTGAGCAGCTTGAGTCAAGCATGGACCAACCAAACTTGGAAATTGAAGCAGTCTGGATGGTTCCTAGCAGGAGTATAAGTTTGAAGTTGACAGAGATAACCATATGAACCCATAAAAAAATATACATAGTCAAAAGTATGGACATTGATGAATCGGGGCCCACATTATATCAATCTCAAATTAAAGATACTAGACGGCATAGAATACTTCCTCCTCCAAAGGCTTCATATAGAGCCTCAATCTTCAAAGGTGTGGTGTAGAATGGGTGAAGACAACCATATATGTGACACACTTATGATCTAAGTGCCAAAAATAAATTAGAGTCGAGCAGAGGACATTCTCCTCCACATCAAGGATCTCATGGAATCGACCCCCCTACGAAATCTTATCATTGAAGAAGGATGTCAATCGATATATAATGAAGATGAACCAACACACCCCTTTGGAAGATGCTTCGTTGAATATATATACAAAGGTTTCCAGAGAAATATAATAATCCTAGAAAGTGAAGTATTACTGGAGCATAATCTGAATGAATCCCAACAACAGATTGTGTCGATCAAGTCGAGCACTCAGTAATCAAACCCTCAAATCAAAATAACATTGACTTCCCATTCACCCTCTGTAATAAATCAACAAACTCAAACTTTTGCTATTGTTCCAATTTCCAAACCTTTAAAGAAAGTAACAATGGGTATAAATCATATATCCATCTATGAAGGAGATGAAAATCCTAAACGAMACTGGTTCATTTTTGAAAATTCTTGGGATGCRCCCAACATTACAGATGAATATAAACAAATGGCATAATTTGATGCCACGCTATGAGCCAGGGATCTCAACTAGTTCATGAATTTCACAGAGAATCAAATAAGGATGGAAACATAAATCAAGCAATTTTTTTCTCAAATTCTTTAATACGCAAGACATCAACCATATGACTACTAAAAAATTTAAAGAAATTAAACAATACCTAGGAGAAATAATACAAGAATATGACAAAAGATTCAAAGATCTCCTTAGTCATATATCACATGTTATTGATGAAAATATTCTTGTGCAAGGTACGTCACAGGTTCGCTACAACATATTAGAGTGCCATTGAGAATGTATAATATTCAGACATGCGAAAAAGTCTTGAAAAATGCCTAATGCATAGAGATAGATGATGAAGAACCATTGAATTCATTGGTCATGAAAAATATATTAGAATAAAAGCTTGAGGCTCTACAACAATCATTAAAAAAACATGGCAGAAATGAACTATGGTGCACCCTTTTATCCAGCGAAGGACACACAAACAATTACTGCAAATTCAATGAGGCACTAGAACTAGACGTCCATTGTATTCAAATTGAAACTTTTTGCGACATCTGTGAGGATATGATGAATCATTCTACTAAATATTGTCCACGTAATTTGAAAAATGCTAAACCAAAACAATATCACATTTGTGAAGAAAACAACCATTCATACTCAACACTGACCAAGAAAATGAATATCAATGTCGTGGTCGAGGTGGATACCAAGGATGAGGAGGTTACAAAGAAGGATTTAATCAAGGAGGTCAAGGATGTGGTTGGGGCTGAT
>JASDQU010585449.1:0-36913 GCA_032191745.1 Picea mariana
TTCATCACCATTTCCAAGAGAATAGAGCAAGAAATCACCATAACTATAGCTAGAAGTGTAATGGTAGGGACCCAAATTTGGATACTCCTGAAATGTTGATACCTAGTGTTTGATATGTAAATTCGACCTCTCTTTCATTTGCAAGTATGCTATTTGTCACACAAGGACTTGTGTGAATTTGGGAGAATGCTATGAAATCAATTCGAGGACTTGCACCTCAAGGATGATGTCCATATTGATAATTCTTTTTATGAGGGCAATGCCTCATGAACCAAGGGATCGAAAAGACAAGAACAATGAGCATCCATAATCCACAAAATACATAAGCATCTCTAAACAGTGTTAGTATCAAAGAAAGGAAAAATATTATCATCTCAATTTGAAGACTTGCACCTCAAAACTAAATTCTAAACTATCCAAATTTTAGATAAAAATAATACTTCATAAACCACCTCTATTTCACAATTGTTATCTATGTAAATTTATTCACAACAAACACATCCTATATACACAATATTCCCTAAATTTACCTCCTAAAATATTACCCTAAAAAGTAAACCATATTTTATCATATTTTACATAGAAAGTTGTAGTTGTTGCTTTTGTTTATAGATCACCTCAATGCATTGAATACCTCCCATACATCTAATATCCTCATGTAACATTGGCATTTGTTCTTTCCTTTAGAATATCAAGGTCAGGTTCTCCTGACTACCTGATGTACGGAATAGGGTATAGTAGGAGGGGGAATTGAAATTCAACCCTATCCACTAGGATATGTTCGCCCTGAGACCTTCAATATATGAATCAACTCTATGGAGAATTGTCTTGTGTCCTAGTAGTGAGTGTGTCTATCTTTACCATAGCTTCTATGTTAGTGTTTTTCACCTCAAATCTATATTCCTGAGTACCTCATTTATGGAGGTGTTGATGAGTTTTTTGCAACCTCCAAGTGTCTTCTCTCCATAATTGGGTAGGCATATGTATCTACTGTTAGGTGAATATGATTTTCCCATACCTTACTTGGTCTGGCCCCTTCTACTCTTATCTTCAATTCTACTATAATATCTTTAGGATCATGTTATTTTTTAGTTGTGAAGCTCATAGTTTCATTCTGGAACCCATACTTAAATGCTCATATTTACACACCCCCAACATAGGGGTTTGGTGACCTCAATATTTGTTGCAACACCTAGTTGTGTAGGTAAGGTTTGCAAAGGAGATTTCTCCTTTTAGGGGTGATATCAAAATACATTTCACAAAATTTCCAAGTGTTTTGGAAATCCATCTTCATAAGAGATATGTATCATTCAATGTTAAATTTGTACCATTGATCGTTTAAGTATAAATCATAGACCCTAGCAAGTGATCTATGTGCCAACATTTTTTAAGCTTGTTCAATAATCTCCTCACATACATATGTTAATCTTGCAATTTCATAATCCTTTTTTGTAGTTTCTTGCATTTGTTTTACCAGGTCAATTTTTATCTAGGTATTTCCATTACCGAGGACTTCTAAATTTTCATTAAAATCTATTGAGGTTAAAGAAAATTTCTCTTCCAGCAAAGTGATTACTTGGTTATGCTCAACGAAAAAAACAAAGTTCTCACCTTTTGATTCTTCTTATTTCTTCCATTGCTACTTCACCTTGAGCAATCAACAACTGTCTCATCAAAAATTTAACTGAATTTGTGGCCATGATGTGTGTTAGAATCCTCTTTTGCATCCTATTTGAACCATATCTCCTTATCCTCTTTGGAATATGCTTAATAACATAGCTACTCTCTTCATGTATCACAATTGTCTTTTCATAAACAAGGTTGTTGATTTCTTATTTTCCTTTAACAATTGGAACCCCTAATAGGGTGGCAGGATCTTCTTGCTATGGGGAATCTAGAATATCAAATGGCTCCTTAGCTTGGGCTAAGGTATTTTCCTTTTCAGCCCTAGAAATATTTGATTCTAGTTCCTAATCTATTGCGGAGATATCCTCCTACTCCTTCTTTACACTCTGCTACTTCTTATGCAATAGTTGATATAGGCTCTGTAGCATCCATGGATCTTCACCTACTAGTGTTGGCACATGTTCTAAAGCATGTGATGAGTCTTCAATACATGGTTTTGATGATACATTTTCTTCAGGATGGATAATGAACATGTCCCATGTGACATATGGTTGTATTCTTCATAATTCATCGAAAACAAATAGTTTAATCAACCCGTGGTGTCCTACAACTTCTTATGCTCTCGATTGAACTTCTATATCCATCCTTTGGAGCAACTTCATTACGTAATATGGAATGCCAATGATCCTCCAATGTCTCTAACGTTCCAAGATCTTAAATGTTGTGCCAACCTAAAAACCTCGAATTACGATGGCATTTTGTGCAATTGTTGAGCAAACTCTATAGTAATTGCATTGATGTATCCAATGAGTATGTCAAATAATGCCATCCATATTGTTTGTTGGAATATATGATACGTGTTAGGATTACTTTGTATTAAATCCATATCTATAGGCTCTCATATGTTTAATGTTCCTCCCGTGATTTTTTGCGAACTCCACAGTTGATTTTCACTTCTACAATAACCCACACTTTGTGAAATCTATTGCCTATTTATTGACACTTTCCTTACTACTGCATTTTTCCAACATTGTCGATATCCATAGTGATATTATAGGTCAATGATTCACACTCATTTCTCATTCGTGGAAAATACGTTTTAGAATTGTTACTATGGTGGAGGGTTGGTGAATCTTCTGCATCCATAACTGCTCATTATTAGCTACCATTATTCACACATTGTTTATGGAGTGATCAACAATTAATTCAAGTAATAAAGAATCAATACATATGATTAAGCATTTATCAGATTGATGAAGGCATTAAAGCCATTATTTATGTTTTTCACCCAAAAGTAACTATCTTCATTTTTAATTGTAGTTGTTTCCTTCAAAATTAGTGGCATAGATTGGTCTGTTAGCTAATGAAATGATAGAGGGTTCATACCATCAGTATCAGTCACTCCATAGCCATATTTATAAAACATTGAATCCCTGTCGCAATAGGGATTTCCTTAATAGAAGGCCCTTCCATACAATCTACCTTTTTAGTCAATGTCGGCTCCCAAAACAAAATTGGTAATCTCATCAACATCTACACTTGAAAATGAATTCAAGAAAAAATTTGGTGTTCTCGATTTAATCGTGATCCTTTAATTGATTTAAAAATTGCAATTGTTCGAGAATTTGTGAATTCCCTCGGTGGGTTGCTAATTTTACTAGTTTTAAAATTGAAATTGTATGAGCTGACTCCCTTGGCATTATTTGTTTCACTCCTTTAGACAAGCACTTGGGCGTTGTTTGACATTCTGATAATTGTTGTTCAACTACGATTTGGTACTCTTGGATGACGTTTCTCCTCAATGATGCCCTGTAATGAATCAACCATGCCTCTTGACAAATTAGATTTGAGTGTGTGACATAATATTTGTGAAACCATCAAAATTTGTCCTTCCCTTCCAGCATCCTATTAAAACAAGTTTCTTACTGGAAAACACTTTTATTGTGCAGCAATTGTCCACATTTTCTTCATCTTTTAACACAATGATACAACACCCAGGTACTAAATTTGATGGTATTGTTCAAAATTCAAGATCTTAAAGGCTGCAAAATACATCGTCCGAGGTGACAACAACAATTTGAAATTTTCTTTGATGTTTTTAACTTCTTCCTACCAAAACTGAAGTGAAAGAAACCAATGCCATTCGAGGAGACCACATACAACTGGATTTTCTGAATATGATTGAACTTTCGATTGAAATTTGTGTGCGAGAGACAATAAATTTTGTGTGTAATTGAGAAATCTGTGGGATATTTTGTGTGTTGTTGAGCAACATACCCCGAGTTGCTACTGTTTGATTCACTGCATTCTGCACTATAGCCATAATCCCAAGTGTGTTTAAAGTTCTTAGAGTGAACGCAATCATAATTAGAGATACAGATGCTTGTTGTCCACTAGAAACACCATTTCCTTTGTTGGTCAGCAGAAGCAAAACATACCATATAAGAGAGCATAAAATAAGCAATATGAAACACACATTAAACCAATCACATTATTCATACACTTGACACAGTGATTTATGTGGAAACCCAAATCAGGAAAAAAACATGGGCAATGATTATCGGTCTTCTTATTATTCAAGGGAGAACTACAATAGCCTTCTTAGGCATACAATCGTCCTCTCCTCACACACTCACTTCTTTGCTCTATTCCTTTGTGAATGGCATAATTTTTATTTTTTTTTAAAACCCCAACATTGGTCGCTCTAGCGACTAACATGTTAGTCGCTAGTATTGAAATTTGGTTGCAAACACCAACGTGTTAGTCACTGGAGCGACCAATGTGTTAGTCGCTAGATCGACCAATGTGTTAGTCGCTTTTATTGCCATTTGGTCGCAAACTAGGTCACTTGGTCGTTCTAGAAACTAACTCATCCTCCTTTGTTTGACATTTTTAAATGATGGTTTGGTCGCTATAGCGACTAATATTCATCATTCTACCGACTCAGAGTGGTTTATTGACTAAGTTTGCTAGGGTTGTCTTGGCCACTCTTGCAACTAATATTAGTCATTCGACCGAATAACATTCGTCGGTAGCCAAAATTTTCCCTATTGTGCATAGGCTTCTTTTGTCGGTCACTAGACCGGAGAAGATCCATGTGTGGTCGCTAGACCGACGAATGGATTCTGACGAAAAAAAAATTCATCTTGCTCTCAAAAAAGACTCTATGTCGACGAAAATCTGTCTTTACTTCGTCGCAAAAATGTTAAAATTTAATAGTGTACCTTTGTTCTCCTCTACAATCTTGTCGACCGATGACATTCATTGTTGTTGTTCTAGGGACTTCTGTGGAACTCACACCACTTGCATGTGTCCTTCTTTAAATTTCCATCACCCTTCTTATATAGCGGCTTGGACTGATTTTCTCGAGATTGGATCTCCTTTATTTTTCCTTCGTTAGGGTTCCCTTTTCCATGATTTTGTTGTGGCGTATTTGTGGACCTAGACTCCTACTTACTCTGTTGCTTGAATTTCCGCTAAAAGTTGACTACATATCGATAAGCAGCTCCCATTGAGAATATGTTCAAGAAATCCATCTTTATTTGGATGTACTTATGTAGGCCACTGTAGTACTTCAAAAACGTGTTCCACTCGGAGTCTCTGATGCCCAAATTTTAGTGTAAGGTATGAAAGAAGTCAGTTTACTCTGGCACCAACTAGTCTCTTTCTCGACAAAGATTCGTCCATCTCATATATTGGTCATCATAGTTTCCAAGAGGGTAGAATTCCTCATTGAGAGAATCTGTGGTGTACCTCTTGCAGTAACCTTCTCTTCAATATCTGACATGGGGAAGGACTTTAAGGAGCACAAAGATGATCTTTTCTCCATTGGAAAAAAATTGGACATAGTGACAACCTTCTAATAGATTCAACCATTTTTGTAGAGAATTTTCATCTATCTATATTTCAAATAAGGGGATATGAAAATTGAATTGTACCTTGAATGATTTTATACCTCTCAAATGGATTCTTTTCGAAGATTCCTCGACCTCCATTGGTAGTCGTTGTAGGATTTGAGCGAATTTTTCCATCATCTCATTCCTCTATTTTGTGAGGGATTCCTTGAGAAACATATTGAAAGGATCTCCTGATTTGGAATCTCTCTTTTCTTCTGTTATGCTAGGTCTTTGAGCATGGTAAGATCAATAATCCCCAAGTGAAACTAGTTCGTGACCCAACTCCCTATACCATGACCTTGTCGAGGACATGCACCACGAAACAACGAGCAAAATGCTCTAATACAACTGATCTAGATTATACTGAGAACAAAATGAGATACAAAAAAATGGAAGCAGAGAACACTAAAATACAATGAAACCCAAATTCTATTAAAAAAAGACAGAATACTGTAGACACAAACTCACTAGAATGGTGGTAGCTTATCTCTAAAGAGAAAGATATGTTGTCTATGCTTCATTTGCAACAATATTTACATCACACTCCATTACATCCTCAAATGACCTCCTTCACCTTGATTACATATGAGAGAGTGAGAGGAGAATAATTCCCATGATGCATGTGGGATAAATTGTCCTAAGTTTACAAAATTCTATAGGCGTGTATAACGCTAAGAATTCACGGGAGGTTACCAGCCATCCCAGTACTACTCTAGCACAAGCGCACTTAATTACAAAGTTCTAACATGATCTGATGCTTTAATTATGTAGGCATGTACATATGATGATTGTAATTAATAAATGGACATTACATTACAATACATTTCCCAACAAAAGGGTCAGTATAATTATTTATCAAAACCACGGGCTCTAAAATGTTGATTCAGTGGAAAAGGTGGATGGCCACCAAGATCCACCTAGATAATTAGAATCATGGGGCCATTACTAGTGAGTATATGATTATCAACATAGAGACCAAGTATCATGACATGGCCACCCACTTTCTTCATATACATTGGGAGCAGAATGACATCTAAAACAAATGGTGTTAAGAAGAAAGATACCCATTTTAGCATACCAATCTGGAGGAATTTTCTTAAGGCCTTAGAGATATTTTATGAGGAAAAAAGACTACAATTGTCATTTTGAGTATAGTCAAGAGGTTGTTCCATGTAAATTTCTTCTTCCAAATTCCAATGCAAGAAGGTGGATTTAACACTCATTTGATGGACCTACCATTTATATGATGTTGCAAGGGTTGGAACAAGGAAGTTAATATTCATTTTGGCTACATGGGAAAGGGTTTGAGTATAGGTCTTTTACTTCAGAAAACACTTTGGAATCTAACAAGAAATTACATATATCAACACTTCCATCTACTACATACTTAGTCATGTACACCAATTTACATCTAACAATTTATCTTCCTTTCAAAAGATGGATAAGATCCCAAGAACCATTTTCCATTAAAGAATGATCTTCAACATTCATTGTTGCATCCCATTTTGAATGGCCTAAAGCTTTTGCAAATGTTTATGGATCACAAGTCTCTAAAATGTGAGCCAAAATAAAGGAGGTTCAATGGAACTGTGAACATGTACAATGTTGATATAAATGATCATTGGAAAGATCATTAGTAACTTCTCTTGTTGTGTGCACCTTTTAAATTATTCTTCATACTTAAAAACATAAATCTATTTATTATGGCACCAACCAACATGATAGACAACAATGTGACTATTTTTAAAGCTCCATTACAAATCAACAAGTTATTTAGGCTCGGTGCTTTCAAACTTATTGAACATATATCATAGCTATTTTATGCAAATTGTGTGAACAAATTGTAATCACATTAAAACTATGAATGCAATTTATGGATCTTTATTTTCACTTGTATAGCTTTTTTTAGCTTACAAAAATCTAAATAGTATTTAAGATAACCTTTCCTACCTAGTTGTAGAAATAAGGAAACCACATACAAATTAGTATGTTTTTTCACAATGTTTACTTAAATACAAAAGAAACACACAATTTTTTTTTATATCAATCAAACCAAAATGAAAAACAAGTATCAAATTAGTAAACATTAACATCTTAGTACGTATTTTCTATCACAAAGTGTGAAATGGTCATTCCATCAAAGTATCACTTATTAAATATATATTCGTGATAGAAAAAAGGATTATCATTGATTGAGTATATATTAGTGATAGCAAGAAGGATTACATAGAAGAAGAAAACATTAACATCTTAGTACATATTTTCTATCACAAACTGTAAAAAAATGGTCATTCCATAAAAGTATCACTTATTAAGTATATATTGGTGATAGAAAAAAGGATTATCACTGATTGAGTATATATTCGTGATAGCAAGAAGGATTACATAGAAGAAGAGCTTACCAATAGATACGAGAAGTGAAATTGTCTATAGAAAGTTTCAAATCCAAATCCATAAGTCTAATACAAATGTGGACCTTAAAAAAACTTGGCCAATATCCTTTCGCTTCCCGTAATGACTAAAGTGACTACAGTTCTTATTGATGAAACAAGAACACATATTTTATAAGGTGTTGATATGACTTATAATTAAACCTTACACAATTTCCTTTCATGATCATTACAATATATACAAAATGAACGATATATAAAAAAAGTTATAAAAATACCTTAAAATTCAGTATTTATAGTAAAACGTAATAACATTTACTTATTTGTAAGTATATTTGTAAGTCTTTTAGGTAATTTTATAGAATTTAAATCTTTTATTTTTCAACAAATATCTATCTAACATTCTAATGGAAGAAGCGTAATATACATACCTGTAACATTCTAAATACCGTTGTGATCTTCAGTGTATTATGTCCTTCGTATTTTGGTTTACCATAATGAGACTTTGCCTCGATTATGCAGCGTTCTAAAATTGAGATGTTCAAGTAACAATGATGATATTTTCACACTTTATGAATCACCCGCTATGAGAAGATTATTCAATAATTTATATGATAACTTATAAGTTTGGCTAGTATTGGGATGTCTAGGGTTCTTTTTAGATTGATGAGGAAATTCAGAAAGTGACATTGTTGAGGAGGAGTTATTTATTCAATAACTTATATGATAACTTATAAGTTTGGCTAGTATTGGGATGTCTAGGGTTCTTTTTAGATTGATGAGGAAATTCAGAAAGTGACATTGTTGAGGAGGAGTTATTTTTAACAATGAGGAGGTCGAAGCTTTCGCAGTGTATCAAGGTTTATATCGAGCAAGGACAAGTGGCCAGAAGCAAATCACAGTAGTGGGCAATTCATCCATCTTTATATGTAGCCTTTGTGTATATTCTATCTATAAAAATGGTTGCTTGCAAAGATTAATTAGATATACATCCATCATTATATCTAGCCTTCGCGTTCATTATAACTTAGCATTGCAATGTTTAATAAATTTCTAAAGAGATGGGAGAAGGATGCTTAAGTGTAAATGGGAGGGCTCCAATCCTAGTGCCTCTCGCATGAGAAATTAACTTAGCATTGCAATGTTTGACATGTGAACAAATTTGTGTGACCTATAAATTAGGTGAAGCATTCCAACAAAACCAATATATTAACTTATTTAATTATATATGTATATTAGCCTTAAGATGTTCACCTTTTCAGTTTATTTGGAAATGTTTATATTGTTCATTCACTTGTCTAGTTATTTATGGATCTTTTCTTATAAATATTGGAAAAACTATTTGCACTAAATGTGTTGTCTTGTTAAAGAAAAAGGAAATGATTAAAATGTTCTCTACTTTTTGTGTTAGGTATCTAACCTCCCTAATCTTTTGCTTAGGTAGAATAATATATTTTCCATCTAATAAAGGTTAAGATTAGTTAAGAAGACCTATTTAATAATATGAACAAATCAAATAAAATAAGACCTAATAGAAGTTTCTGCTTCTAGAAAGATCTTCCTCTAGAATGCTCTTTAAAAGATAAAATTAGTATAAATAAGAGTAGGAGGCATGTGAATGTCATGTCTTGAGAATTATTGTAATAAAGTGTTTATGTGCTAGAGGTTTCCCCCTTGAAGAGGCACTTGTGAACATTTCTTTCTATCAATAAAGATATCATTTTTTGTGTTTTGGTTCTCTACATTTTGTTATTATGTTGGTATTTTCTCTAGTATTTATGTTTTCTACTTAATATAATATATCTAGTACCTAACAAGTGGTATCAAAGAACTTTTCTTCGTGGAAACTATGAGAATTTTTTTCAGGGTAGATATGTGTACTATCAGCATCTTTAAAGCATAGAGATATGTCGTTCAACGAGTAAAATGACAATGGGAAAAATTACATGCACAAAATACAAACAATTTCATAGGGTTACTCAAAACATGTGTTTCACGTTGTTGGAAACCTCTGTAACACCAATATATCATGTTAGGTATATTGGGAGTCCCACAGGTCTCTTGAAACCAACCCTAATTCAATCAATCGATCATATCACTATTATAGTGACACCAAGAACCACACTCGGGAAGATAATCTCAAGTACCTATGTAATCACATAGTATGACTAAGGGTATGGTCGATCCTCCTTAGTTAGTTTCCTGAGATATTGGAATAAGTACTATTGTTTGACCTTGCACATATATTATAGAGCTATAGCACAGGGAAAACCCTTGTCTATAGGAACCCTGAAAACCCTAACCCTTGGGAATGAAATGGAACAAAAAAAAAAAGATGAGATCTATTGTCACACAACCCTGCCACATTCTGGTTAAGAAATTCCTACAAAATTTTTCTTGCTAACAATTTGGCCACTTCGTCATTGCAGTACTCTTTAGGTCAGAGTATAAATCTACATGAGTTTAGGAAGAAAATAACAGTGTCCCCGCCGACACTCATATTCATGACCTATTCCATTGGATTTGTGTCTTATCCTTGATCACAATTGTACCTATCATTTTTAATCCTTTTTTCTGTGGAATTGAACCCCTTCTTGACACCCTTATTTGACACCTATCCCATTGGATTTCCCTTTTCCCCCTTATCATAGTGATATATATCACCCATCCACCTTTTTCAGTGGACCCACTCCCCATTCCATGCACCCCAACTTTTCACATGGCCAACACTCACACCTAGGAAATGCAATTCGAAATCACCAAGAACAAGGCCCAATTTGACCATTTCGAGGCCCAAGTCAAGATCAAATTTTCCAAAGTTGATAGTCAATTTAACCAATTAGAGGGAAACTTTTACACCGTTAATGTTGCTCTCAACCAATTTCTGAACTGATCCAAGGACCCCCCCTTCCTAAAAAACCCTCCCAAGTAGATGGTACTAACTCCTCCCATACTATGGATTTTCATTCCAACTACTTTCATCGTGACCCCCATTTTCCCTGAGTTGAGGTCAATAAATTTGATGGCTCCAATTCCATGGGTCAGGTCACCCAATTGGAGCATTATTTTTCTTTACATGGCATTACTAATTAATTGGACAAACTCTGTTATGTTCTTCTCTATTAGGATTATGAACACTGACAATGGTGGAAATTGCGTAAAAATGCATGCTAAGGGTATGTTTCTTGGTCCTAGTTTGTTGCAGATATTTGTGAACGCTTTGACGCTGACACCCGCTATTTAGGCCATTTGACAAACTTGAAACAATATATCACATTGGAAGACTTTATAACCTCCTTTGAGCACTTGTATTTGAGAATGGGGAGCATGACAGATGCCTTCTTCAAGGAATGTTTTATCAATGGCCTAAAGGATGGAATTAGCACCCAAGTGCTCATGGATCACCCCAAAACTTAGTTGGAAGGTACTAAATGTGCCAAAGAAGAACAACAATTATCTTTTCCCAAAATATAAAACCCTCTTTTCTTCCCCTCCCTCAACCTATCAATCCTTCCCCTCATGTCATCCTTCTCAAGATCCAGAAATTGACTCGGGCAAAAATGGTTGAATGCTAACTCAAGGGTGTTTGTTATAATTTTGATGACAAATATTTTCCTCGACATAAGTGTAAGGAACCAAAGATTTTTATGGCCATTTCTGAGGATGTTATCGATGAAGAGGTTGAATCTTCCTCTATGGAAGAGCTATTCCCCATTGATGATACTACTCCACCCACTGATCCACTAGAAGTTGAACCCCTAATTTTGATACACATCCTCCCTGACTTCTCTGCTCCCCAAACCCTCAAGCTCATTGACTACATTAAGAATATGAATGTCATAATTTTTGTTAACAGTGGTAGCAACCATAACTTTATTCATTGTCACATTGCCTAGGCAATCAATTGTTATATTTGTGTCGTAAACAATTTTCATATATTTTAAGAGAATTCTTTATTAAATATTAGGACATTAACATATTTTTTATATATATCTAAAAGTTGTGTGAGCTTTGAAATGTGTAGGAATATTTCAAAGGATTATTCAAAAACCTTTTCGAATACTTCCTCCACCATTTCAAGATTTGAAGGAGATAATTATTCAAGCTAATTTCAAGGAGGAATATCATGAGAGTATTTGTGAGGATTTGAAGGGATACATATTTTGTAATTATAGAAAATTGGTTGAGAGAAAAGTGGAGGATTTGAAGGGATACGTATTTTGTAATTATAGAAAATTGGTTGAGAGAAAAGTGGATCTGTAATTATGAGTTGCTTATCTTATTTTCAAAGTGCTCATGCATAAATAAGAGGGCTCTCTCCTCATTTGGTTAAGTAGAGGAAGAGGAAAAATAAGAACATAATTACTCTTTACTCTTGAGATAATGAGTTAGTCATGGATTTCATCATGTTGTAATGGAGTTGATGTTTTAGAATAAATATTTTGATTTCTCCATAATAAATTTGTTATTTTGAGATGTCAATATATATTTTATGTGAGCTCACATATATTTTTCATTTGTCATTTGTTATTTATGTTATAGATGATTTTTCCTTTGTTTAATTTCATGCTTTCTCAATCAAGTTTAATTTATACAATTTCATGCAATTCAATTTCAGTCGTGTATTTTTTTTTCAACCATTGGATTAGGTTAGCTTACTTTCACCCTGCATATATTGTGCTTGCACCTCAAATCTTATGAGCCCCGTGTTGACAATTTTATATTGAATTAACTAGTATATATTGTACTCGACATTTTTGGCGTCATTGTCGGGGAGGTGGTAAAGGGATTAGAGCTTAGGCAGGTAGGTTGCTTTTGATTACACAACAAGGTAGTGGGGGGAACTTTAAGACAAGATGTAAGAACCTGTGCATCCATTTTAATGGGTTGATAAAAATATTTGTTGTTCCTTTCCGCAAACGTGTTTACTTTTTATGCAAGTTTGTTTTTATGCAAGTGTTCTTTCATTTTTGATTTCATTTTTTCAGTTCAGATTGCTTTCATTATGGATTAGTTTTTTTTTCTTTCATACGATTTTGTTGTTGATTTTGTACCTATTTATCTATGATTTTTCACTACTTGTGTACTAGTATTATTTTGTAATGTCGCATACTGCTTTGCACCAATTTTTCATTTGTAGCATCTGATTTGAATACCAGTAAGATGGTTTTAGGATGAGCATAATTTTGGAACAACTCACTCAAATCCTAGAAACAAATCATATCTCTTCTTCCCAATAAGAGCATATTTTGACTACAGTCAAAATCTTAACTACTCCTCCAAAAGAAAAATAAGAATCAACATTTGAAGAGTCCTATACATCTAATGGGGAACAACTATTTGAATAGGAGATCAAGGAGGACAACGAAGAGATTTTGAGTGATCTAAATCAGAATAGAACTCAAGCCTATGAAAGTCCTATCGAAGTATGGTTCCAAGTAAGTATCAGGATAGATCAAAGTTTTTGTTTTATTTAGTTAATTCACAGTTACAACAACTAAATTTTCTTATTTTTGTATGTTCTAGATTTCATTTCGCAAAATTGATAGTGAATATATTCTTATTATTTTTGAGTGTATGGTTACATTGGATATTTGACTAAACCTAAATAATTTCTAACTTTCAATTAAAGTAGAGTAGGTAGGAAAAACGAATAAAAGAATGTTATTTTTCAGTTATTGTTTTAGAATTGAATAAGTATGCTCTGCTTCGCACTTCGTGCGATCTCAAGGATCAGAAAGTAGGATGTTTAGAAATGTTTTCAGGAAGGATTTAAGTTGTTGGTGATGAAAGAAAAACACGTAATCAATTGTTCGTCTAGAATTTTAGATTTGCAATCTCCATTTGCTAAAAAAAAAAAATAATAAAAAAAAATCATTTCAATTTGTTTTAAATTAATAAATCTTCTAGTTTTATTAGGAATAGTAAAAAAATAAAAAAATAAATAATAATAATAATTTACAAAAAAAATTAGTTGTCTTTTGATTTTAATTAGGAATCGCCTGGTAGAAACTGCCTCAAAGAATCAATCAGAGTAGAAGCAACAAAAACCAGTTTGAGTAGATAGAAGCCCATGAGTAACAGGGTGGGGCCCACTCATTCTACAAGTCGACTTTTCCATTCACATTATTCTAAGATCCACGATCATCACTTCATCCTAGTGATTACGATGTTTCTCAGATCCTAACCAAGACAAACAAAATCATGTATGTACCATAGATTTTTAGATTATAATACAATAAAAATGAAACTTAAAAAAACATCATCAAAACTCATAGAATTTCAGGTTCAAATTGTAGCTAAATGCAAAGGCCCTATAGTTTGAAATTTATTTCCGCTACAATAGATTATGTCTCAGCCTGGTTTGAGTGGAATAAATGCCATGTTTTCACCTTCATCCTGTAACCTGGAATGAAACCTACAATTGCAAAGAAATAGAACAAAAATTCCATGCCATTTCTAAAATTTTTATTGAAGATCCACACTAAACCTACAATTGATAAACCTGCAAACATCGCTCCCATCGCTATCTTTCATCCTTCAACTCTACATGCTCAACCTACCATAGACAACAATTAAAAATAAACATTTTTGCAATCTGCCTCATCAATTTACAGTTTCTGCATAACTTATTCTGAAATGAATTCCAATGAATATTATTCTATTATACAATGATTGGTTGGTCGATGGTTTGAAATGCTGGAACCATTGTAATTAGCAAACCACCATTCCACTATATCGCAATGGAACAATTGTAATGGTAATAGGAATCAATAATTTGGCAAATTGCATATGGAGCAGATTGGAGAAGATTGCATATGGATTCGTTATATTTGTCGATAGTTCCATTGTTTACCAAATCAAGGGTGCTCAAGAGGTTTGAATCTGAGTTTCCTACCACCAATTCTAACAAATTGGTGCTTGATACAACAAACTCATGAATTGGATGCAACAACCAAACTTCCCTCCTGCTTAGTCTCACGCCTTTTATAACAAACTTACACTTGTCTCGTTTCATGGAGCCATTAGTGGTGGAGAGAGTTACGCTATTTATGAACTTGAAAAACGACCCCATTGTTGAACATATTATTACACCGAGGATTTATATGACAATGGAAAAATATCTTGCTTATGAATGTGGAAAGCATGTTTTGGGTCTTTTGACAGACATGAGATCGAATGCAAATGTTTTACGTGAAGAAGTGTTTATAGCTCTTGATACCATATTTCATGAATGATTGCTCGTGAAAAAGTGTCTGATCTTTGTGGTTATCATGGGTACATGTATACTAACTTGGAAACCATTCATGAGACGTATTGAAGGCCGAAAAGACTCTACTACCCAGATTCACATTCTGACCATGCCCGATGCTACTACCATAGTTGCATATTGTCTGCCAAGCAGGTCAATGTGTATGGTCATCGGTGAGGTGTTCCTGTCGAGCAAAGCATTATGACATAGTCTTCTCATCGGAAGTAAGCTCGCAAGTTTGAGAGAAGACAAGCATAAAAAGATATAAGGAAGGAAGCAATGAATAGGGAGAGGTACATGGAGCAGAGCTACTCAACCAATTGGTCCTTAACGAACGACAACTGGAGCAAGAAAGTCACTGTAAAAAAGAGTTTTTGGTGATAAATAGATGGAAATTGAATCATTTCCGATCACTAGTATTTTTCATGGAGCTTTTGAGGAAGTAAATTTGAACGTAAAGTTAGGATTATGAATAGAATCATTCGTGGGTGGGCCAATTCAGGATGTTCCTTCTAGCACTTCCTTGTGTTTATCATCTAATGGGTGGATTGTGCACTTTTTGGTTGAAGATTTTATTCCATTTGTTTTGTATCATGGTAAAAAGAAAAACAATAAAAATAAAATATAAAACCACAAAATAAAAAAAATTATTATTGAAGTAAAAACAAATCAAAACATTATAACAATAATAATTTGCAAATGGACATCTCAATAATTCCTGAAAACATTATCGGAATAAATATTTTATTGTTTTCTTTGAAGTCACTTAAACAATTATTCACGAAAACGATTGTCACAACCAATCGGTAAATAATGTATTTCATTTTTTTTTTGAAATTGGTTTTCTAGCACTCCTTTTTGCACTATGTTTTTCGATGATATCACAATATTTAATGAAGGATTAGTGCTAACCTTTTACAAGTTTGAATATGATAAACTCTCATGCATAAGTGATTTTCAAGGATCACCGATATTTTTAGAAGACATGCCTCATTGAAAACTTGAAGGATCTTAATTGTTCATCACACATGTCATGACATTTACTGCTACACAACCATCTTTCAGAAAACCAATTACACCATGACATGATCACTTACCCTTCTCCTTCCAAGCTTATTCATCCTCGATATATTGAAGTCCACCTTTCGTTTCCTTATCCATCATGATTTCACACATGCCTACCTTTCTATGTCACATACAGTTTGCCCCATTTTCAGTTCATATCTTTCCCTTACAAATAAAACCCTTCAATTCCCTTTCGACGACTACATTATCCTACTTTCTTTTTCATAAACATTGTTGCTACTGAGATATTTTCATCTATAGTCCTACCGATCATTTTGTACAACTCGCGTTGACTGATGTGGGATTCCTTAATTCCCACCTTTCAACAATTCTTACCCCATCGACCTCAAAAACTTATCTGGGATAGATACTAGAGTCCTTATGAGTATATTGAGGCTTGCATGCCTTAATGGAAAGTTCTCTCGCTGACAATCATGGGAATACATCAATGTCCCTTGATCGTTAGATCTTTAAAGTGGTTCGACATCAACTCATTTATTCGCACTTTGCAAGATGTACTTAGGTAACTTGGCACTCATTGAAATCAATAGTTTGATTCCCTTGCATTGGTTAATGACATCCATCAATGGTCGGTAATCCAATGTCTTATTTTCATGCTCGACATCGACACATTTATTCGCATGACTAGAATTGTACCATCTAGTTTTGTAGCAGGTGGAGACTACATACTTTTCCATGACACCATTAGCAGTTTGTAGTAGCATACTTCCAACCATGTGAGAGTACCACAATTCCACTTTCATCTTTTGACTCTTACAACTAAGCAGTTCATATTCCTTCACTTCACAATCTTTGATCCAACAACAACATCAACCACATTCCTATTGCATAGTTCATCAACTTTTTGGGTAAGTGGAGGTATGTTGTTTTCTAATCTTTAATCATGTAATTCCTTGAATGCTAGAAATGAATGAATTTTGAAAATTTCCTCACCATGTTACATTTCATTTTCCATTTTCATGAACCTAAAATATCTTCAGTTTCGGGGGAAGTATATCATTACCATTTGATTCCATTTTCCACATGTCATCATCTCATTTACCACTCACCAACATGTCTCTTCCAAACTACACTTTATTTCACATTGATTCAGATATTGATCTATTTTGGCATGATTCATAACATGAAGAAAAGGCTTTCTAATGTACATTGATGGTTCATCATTTCCGGTGCATGTATGATTTTAAAACATTATGTATTGCAGCAAGAGCACAAGTAAATGAATGAATGTTGTTAACACAAGAACCAACCATAAGAAAAAACCCACTACCACTCATGTATCTCACATCATGGGATGATTTATTTGTAAAACCCACCATCCTACAAATCCAAAGTTAAAAATCCAAAAGTTTGGAAAGAAATTCATGCAATGTTCCATGAGGACATGCAACAAGTTAAGTTAGTGGGAGTGTTGGATCTCAAAAATACCATATTTTATTTCCTTTTGCATACATTATCCTTCACATTTATCCTTATTCATCACTCCATTAATCATTTACTATACCATTTCCATAAATAAAATGGGTTTACTTTTTCTATTTTCCAATTTATTTATTTTTGTGTATTTTAAGAGAATTCTTGATTAAATATTAGGAAAGTAACATATGTTTCATATATATATAAAAGTTGTGTGAGCTTTGAAATGTGTAGGAATATTTTAAAGGATAATTCAAAAAGTTTTTCGAATACGTCCTCCACCATTTCAAGATTTGAAGGAGATAATTATTCAAGATAATTTCGAGCAGGAATATCATGCAAGGATTTGTGAGGATTTGAAGGGATACGTATTATATTTTACATTGCTAGATGCACTTCTTGGTTATCTTGGTACATGGTATGGTACAGTTCATCATACATGGTTGATGTATATGGTATGGTACAGGTTTTGGTACATGGTTGATGCATGATATGGTACAAGTTTGATACATGATTGATGTATATGGTATGGTACAGGTTTTGGTACATGGTTGATGCATGATATGGTACAAGTTTGATACATGGTTGATGTACATGATTGATGTACATGATATGGTACATGTTTTATGCATAGTATAGGTTTTGGTACATGGTTGATGTACATGGTATGGTACAAATTTTGGTACATGGTTGGTGCACATGATATGGTGATGGTTTCGATATCCATGTGATTGGATCTGGTTATAGCTGGTTGATGATGGTATACTAGTAACAATGACAATGACAGGTTGATCATCAGTTATAGGTTGATGTGACAGTGACAGTGGTAGTGACAGTGACAATGGCAATGACAGTGATAGTGAGAGGTTGATGTATTGGTGACAGTTGTAGTGATAGTATCAGTGCTAGAGACATCTTGAGTCTACACATATATTTTAGGGTGGCAGGACAATGTAAGGAAAGGGGGTTGTATCCTCCTTCTGATTGGTGTCGGAGAACACAAGGAGTTGGAACTTCCTTCAGGTTGGATCCTGTAAATCAGCAGGCCATATCCTCCTTCCAGCTGAAGCCAGAGAACATAAGGAGTTGGATCTTCCTTCGAGTTGGATCTTGTAAACTAGGGGGTTGGATCCTCCTTCCAGTTTTAGTTGGAGAATTCATGGAGTTGTATCTTCCTTCAGGTTGGACCTTATAAATAGGGGGTTGGAGCCTCCTTCCTAATGGTGATGGAGAATTGGGAATTTGGTGTTTCCTATGGATGTATTCTTGATATATATAATAAAACATTCTATGTTTTTCTCCCATTTGGGTTTCCACGCAAATTTCAATGTATTGTGTATCTATGGTTGTTTATTATGCACTCATGAATGATATTATTTATGATGCAATAATATATTGAATGCATAGGTAATAAAATATTGAATATTGTTGATAAATTTGAAGTTTATATATAAATATATTGTGATTGAAAGTGGTAAAAAGTGGTCATACAGATTCACGCCCCCCCCCTGCCTTCTCATTATTCCAACACATTTTATTTCTATAAAATAATTATAAATATTAGATTAGTTGGTTACAAAATCACACTCAATAAACACACTTTGCCTAAAGACACGTTAAGCTAAGTTTAACTTAACTAACTCCTAGGTGTTTAAATATCCTAACATTCCCCCGTAATAAAAACATGGGAGAAGATTAAAGGAATTACAAAGGTGGCACAACAGGAGAAGGATGTATGTATTCGAACATATCATCCTTAATGACAATTTCCTATCCTCCTAACATAGGTTAAATATTTGAAAATTTGGTTTTGGTGATTGTCTTTGTGAAAATGTTTGCAACTTTACTATATGATCGAGAATATAACACTTCAAGAATTTGATCTTGAAGAATATTCCTTATAAATTCCATGTGTAACTCAATCTGTTTGTTGCACTCATGTTGAACTAGATATTTGGTGAGTTGAATGGTTGTCTGATTGTCACACCATAATATGATCAAATGTTGTTGTTGGAATCAAAAAATTGGTATGATTTTTTGAAACCACATGGCCTCTTGAATTCCATGAACTATTGCTTGATACTCTACTTTTGCTGAAGAAAGAGCAATGACACCTCGCTTCTTACAATCCCAAGCGACAAGTTTGGAACTAAGATTGATAACATAATCAACGATAGGATTTTAATCATCAAGGTTTCTAGCTCATTTGGATTAGTAAAACCAGCGAACAAAGGAGTACCCCTAGAAATGTAATATATTCCAAATTGAATTGTACCATATATATATCTATATATATCAAAGTATCTTGTTTGCTAATTTCTAATGGTTCCCATGGGGTTTTTTCATATAGTATATGAAAAGAACACATCAAAGGAAATATTAGAATGGGTATGAGTCAAATACAAAAGTACACAAACTAATTGATCATACAAAGTGGTATCCACATTTCGTTTGGTATATAGTGGTAGCAAGTTTAATTCAAGACTAGAAAGGGGATGGGGTTGGTTTACAATATTCCATGTGAAAGTGGTGAATGAAAGACATGGAGACGAATAAAAGAATGCAAATGCCCTAAGTCTATCATGTTAAATTTTTTCCTAAGACTAGATTTAACACGTTAGAAGTGTGGGGCCATTACTAGTAAGTATAAAGTCATCAACATACTAAACAAGTATGATGAGATCGTCACCCAATTTCTTTGAATGGACATTTGGGTTAGAATGACATACAAAAATTATGGTCTCAAGAAGACAAGAAAAATATTCATTTTAGCATACCAAGCCCGAGGAGCTTTTGTAAGGCCATAGAGAGATTTCATAAGGATAAAAAGAAAACTAAAGTTATCATTCTGAATATAATTAAGTGGTTTTTCCATGCAAATTTATTCTTGCAAATCCGCATGCAAGTAGGAGGATTTAACACCCATTTGTACTATGTTGCAACGAATAGAACAAAGAACACAATATTCATTTTAGCTACAAGGGAAAGATTAGAGTATATTCTACTTGAAAAAATCATTTCAAAGCTCACCAGGTGTTATATCTATTAACACTTCCATCTACAACATACCTATTCATATCCACCCATTTACATCCAAGAAGTTTTCTTCTTTTCAAAAGAGAGATAAGAACCCACATATCCTTTTGCATTAAAGAATGATATTCACTTCCATTTTGGATGGCCAAAACCTTCCACAAATGTTTATGGATCATAAGTTTATGAAACTTTCTAAAATAGAGAAGGTTCACTAAAACTATTAACATCTATGATTTTTATGTAAAAGAGGGTTGGAAAGATGATTAGTCACTTCTACTTGTGCCCACTTTTTAAATTATTATTCATACTTACACACAAATCTATTTATTCTAACACTAACGTGATAGACAATAATGCCATTGTTTTT
Organism: Picea mariana; assembly: GCA_032191745.1. Classification (NCBI taxonomy): domain Eukaryota; kingdom Viridiplantae; phylum Streptophyta; class Pinopsida; order Pinales; family Pinaceae; genus Picea; species Picea mariana. The sequence goes on from JASDQU010585449.1 coordinate 21,070, forward strand.
AAAGTTCCATCACAAATCAACATGTTATTTAGGCCTAGTTTTGTCAAGCTTGTTCAACATATATGATATATATTTCTCTGCCAATTGTAATCCATTAAAACTGTGCATGATATTTTGCACCTTTATTTTCACTTTTATAACCTTTCTCGCTTTAAAAAACAGAGATACAAAATTAATCATATATCAAGTTAACCTTTACTTCCTAGAGTTCTGTAAGGCAACTACATGCGACTATATGTAGTTTTTTTTAGTAACCACTAACGATTCAAAAAAATATAACGAACCGAACAATTAATGGTAAACCCCTAGAATCAAGCAACTTGCTCCAAAGCCTTCTCAAAATCATTTTCAATAATACAAGCGTGATATACATACCTGTAACATTCTAAGTCCCATTGGGATCTTACCATTAAAAAGACGAAGGCTGCCCTTGTTCCTTTCCCAGATCTTACCTTCTTTATATTGGGTAGCTTCACATTTTATTGAGGTCGAAGGGTAGTCCGGGTAAACAATACATGTGCTTTATATTAAGAAATTACGGGTTGTTTCACAAGATTCATGGATTATAGCAAGATAATACAGAGCAGAGCATTCATTAATGAAATTGAAGAAAAATTCATCATTTTATGCGAAAGAAAATGGTAAATATACTGAAGTCAGTGAAGAAAGAAAGATAAAAAGAGCTAAAACATACCAGGTTAATGTCTTTATAAAAGAAAATTTTCACTACCTCATGTTTGACCTGGATTGACAGAACTGATACATCAGCCTCACCAGGTATTGGTGGTGACTTATCACTGTCACATAAAAGATAGCGATAAGTTTTGAGTGATTAAAACTGTGACGATGTCAATACCATCCGTGCTTATGCGGCCTCCATTATCTCGTCCAGCTCCATATTTTGACTGTGGGATCCTTCTTGGCCAGAACAGAAGTTATGTATTCAAAATACATTCTCTCACAGGGAATAGTGAGTCCCATCTCGTGATGGAATCCATACTCTTCCTCGGCCTTCTCCAACAGGGATTGGAAGAGACGATGGCTCAAATAAGTTGTAGGAACTATAAATCGACTGCGGTCGCTCCCAACATACACTGCAAAGTGCCCCTTGGGAACATCGATTGGAATGCTGTCATTGAGAAGCCCATATTCATTACGCTCGCCTGTGAAAGAACGTATCTTCTGTTTTCTAGGAGAGCACGCGTATCCAATTACCTTTCGGGCATTTGCAATCCTCTGAAACTTGCTCCTGATCTTCCTAAAAGGCACCAATGGGGTTATCTTATTTCCCATTGAGACAATTTTCAGAAGAGCACCTCTTTGAGACAGGAGCAAATATGCATTTTATTATCTATGATTCGGAATGAAATATAGCACAAAGGGATGCGTGGATATCCCTGCAAATCAGAGTTTCCGCAAGCGGAAAAGATAGAAAAAGTCACTGCAGTTGTTCACGATCGACAAAATTCGCAGAATAGTGCGTTTGTAGTCAATATACTTCTTGACTGGGGAGCATTAGGCGTGATTTATTCTCCTCAGTTTGTTTATTCTCCGGATTAGTTGAACTAAATAAATTACGAAGTCAAGCTTGGCGCTTTTGTTCATTTCAACCTCGGCTGACAAGTATGCAAGGGAGCTGGGAATCTGTCGAAATGATAATAATAAAACGTAATTCGTACACTACTGACGGTCGTTCCACGTGATGTTGGGTTGTCGTCTAGTTTTGAATTCAACATTTATATTGCGTGGATTTGGTGAGATAGGGGTATGAATTTAGTTTAGTGAGATGCGGGTATAAATTTAGTTTCTAGAATGCTTTAATCATATATAACGTGGGCAGTTCAGCTCAACGTCCCGGTACATTGTGTTTGTAGTTCAACGTCCCGGTACATTGTGTTTGTAGTTCATATATTAACGTACGATGATGTGGCTAGCTTTGACAAATGCTATTCTTTAAAGTTTGTTTGAATGACAGAAACATACCAACATGTTTAGTAGTTAGGGTTTTGAGATTGAAGTGTCCTTTCTAGTTAGGGTTTTGAGATTTTAGCTGTCTTGTCAAAAGATATCACTTGAATAACACGATGTAACTACATCTTGATGTGCATTGAATTGGTAATTATACTCTAAGTTGAATACACTTTCGTGTTCTTTAGTGTATTATGTCGTATTTTGGTTTCCCATAATGAGACCTGATTTGTAAAATTGAGATGTTCAAGTAACAATGATGATAGATTCGATAGATTCACACTTTAGTGTATTATGTCCTTGGTATTTTGGTTTCCCATAATGAGACTTTGCCTCGATTATGCTGATTTATAAAATTGAGATGTTCAAGTAACAATGATGATAGATTCACACTTTAGGAATCACCCGCTATGAGAGGATTATTTAATGCTTGATATGTTAACTTATATGTTTGGCTAGGGTTGGGAGGTGTAGGGTTAGGGTTCCTAGATTGAGTAGAAGTTAAGAAAGTGACTTTGTTTGGAATTTGAGAGTTGCTTCTAACAACGAAGAGGAAGTTTTTGGTATGTATTAAGGGTTCTATCTAGTAGTTGGAGATTCATCCATTATTATAACAAATTATTGTATTTGGATCTATTATTATATGCAGATTAGTGAATATTTTATTCTTAAAAATGGTTGTTTGCAAAGATTAATTCATGTAATTGGATATGTGATGTATTATTAAGGGAAAAAAAAAATTGGCAAACAAATTAACAATTTTTGGAATAAAGATAGGAGAAGGTTGGTTAAGTGTAAATTCTAGGGCTTGAATCCTAGTGTCTTGCTGATGATTTTTTTATAAATTAACTATAAATTAACTTAACATGGTAGAGTGTGACACATGGACATATTTGTGTGAAGGGAAAATAATTCTTTGGCAAACAAATTCCAGAATAGAGATGGGAGAAGGTTGTTTAAGTGTAAATGGTGGGGCTTGAATCCTAGTGCCTCTCCTTTGAATTTGTTATAATTAACTCAACATGGTAGTGTTTGAGATGTGGACACATTTCCATGAAGCAAAAGACAATGAATTAATGCCCCTCTCCATTCCCTCCTTCTTATATGTCATATCATTATCAGTAGAGTTAATATTCAAGGTGATACACATGCTTTGTGGTTTTGTGTGGGATCATTTGGTTATTCAGGTGGCATAATGTTTCCTATCTGGCTATGGTTGATTATGTTTTGGCACTAGTATGTGGATGGGTTGAGTGATAGTGTTTAGATTGGTGAAATGAGACTTCACTTTGCATATCCTCTAATGATTATGGTGTAATTTAAAAGAAAACGATGTGTAATTTGTGATTTTATTGAGGTTCGAATGAATATGTACATTGCAGAGAGGGGAATTGTGGAGGACTACAAAGATGTGACCAAGGAAACCCTACATTGGAGTCATTGGCACTATGTGTGGGAGAACACTTTACAAACTAATGGCTAGGATTGGGAGAGGTATGTAATTTAGTTGGCGGCTCAAATCTATGGCCTAAGAGAGATGGGCAATCCACTGAAGACCCACATGTAGTGTCATGAAGCCTATTATTTTTAATGATAAAAAAAATAGGGCCGGTAGACATTAAGGTTAGTAAAATAGAGCATAGGCCCTACCTTTTGCTTTATTTGGAAAACAATCATCTCCTCAATTTATTTGGTCAACCATGTTTCGTGAAGTTAAAAAAAAGGGCAATTTGAAAGAAACAACACTAAGAAATGATCAAGAAGCCCACCTAGATCTAGAAAGAGACCACCTAGGCTCAACTAAAAATTTAGAACTTCTTGAAGGGGTCCTTCATGGATCAACATTTTAGAATTTTCTGAATTTTTTGAAGCTGTCGAAGTGGTCGAAGGCCCGAAGTCCCAAAGGCCCTAAATGGATCTGGGTTGTTGATCATCAAGAGCCACGTGTCGTCAGATCCAGAAATTTGGTTAAAAGCGCATGGAAGAGTAAGCGAGATTTGAGCTTTGGTTTTCTCGGAGCCCAAAGAGCCGAAGTGGATCTCGATCATCCAAATCTAGAATGCCACGTGTCATCAGATCTGTCACACCAGGAGTTTTACTTCAGGATTTTTAAAATGAAAAAATCGTCAAAGACCCGAAGCGTCGAAGTCTCGAAGCGTCGAAGTCCCGAAGACCCGAAGACCCAAAGTCTCGAAGGCCCCAAAGTCCTGAAGACCCGAAGCCCCAAAGTCCTGAAGACCTAAAGCACATGATACACTCCCATCAGGCATGATGCGTGGCACTCTTTCCAAGTCATTCGGTTGTGGTCATGTCACCCTCCTTATGATGACACATCAGCAAACGTGACATCATATGACATCATCTGGACCACCCATCAGCGGTACATGTGGCATAAATCCATGAGCTCCAGCTAAAGGACCAAAGTAATCCTCGGTCGTTCGATTCATGAGGACACGCGTCAGTATATCACCAGCTCTGAGTAAAAGATTTAGGGAGCCCAAGTTTGAGATTTGATTTTTCCGAAGCCTGGAGACACGAAGGGATTTCATCCATCGATCTCTAGAGGGCCACGTGTCATCAGATCCATGGCTCCAGGTAAAATCACTTGGAAGCCCAGGTTTGAGATTTGATTTTCCCGAAGTCCGGAGACCCGAAAAGCATATCAGTCATTGATCTCAGGGAGCCACGCATCATTAGAGCCCTAGCCCCAAATGTTTTTATTCAAGTGAAAATAAGTTTGAGTGTTGGTTTTCCTGAAGCCCAGAGATCCGAACGAGATCTCAGCAGTCGATTTAAGAGGATACGTGGCAGTCGTCAATATGGACATGTGGCACACTCGTCGACCATGGCACTAGACACCTTTTCAGAAGTGACACATGGCACTCAGTCCAGGTAGTCATGGGTATATCATTCGCTTATTTCTTAGTGACACGTGTCACTTCTCTTTCATGACACATCAGCATGGTAATGTCAGGACTCCATGTTAGATCATCCTCCAAGAGGTGTTATTGTTCAACGTCAAAGAGTAGTGTCGCCCCCAGGGCATAGTTTGGTGGATTCTGAAGTTGGTGGGCGATTAAGATTGACAATGGCACTAAATCTAGAAGGTGCAGCCAGATATCATATCGGGACCAGATCTATGGTGACAGTTCATTGTGGAGACGCAACATGCTCAGACGATAATTTTCCTAAGTAATCCCGCAATTGAAACCATGGTATGGTGAATGCGCTATGTGGCGAAATGTGGTGTATTGCGGACCCAAAAGCAGTCTGAACTCAAACCACCTCTGAGCGGCCTTGAAATCACATGTGTATATGGCATCCTATCTTAGAGCAGCACGTGGCCGCTCCTGGAGCATTAACTCTTGTTCAATCTCTATGAGAAGGAAGTTAATGAAAGTAGAGATGGTGGTTGAAACCTCATCTCACTCCATAAATGGAAGGCATGGAAGGCCAAACTGTTGGGACTAAACCGTCACCTCGTGGTAGCCCCGTGGACATATTTTTCTACAAAACCCATGTCAATATGAGCTTGCATCTGACAGAGGCGTGCATGTTCAATTTGACAGAACAACTCACCAACGTAACGCTTTGATTGTAGTGACCAGGTCACACTCTTGGTAGTGGCTTATTGTTATGAGTATAAATAGATAGTTTTAATATTTTGTTAAGGTCATCAACTGGTTGATCGGAGCTCCCTATTTTGTAATGTTTTGATTCCAGAACTATTCTCTAGTTATGTATCAAATTTGAGACTTTCATGTTAATAGAATTCAGCTTATATTCATCTCTCTGTAAAAATTCTGCTAAAACGCTCGGGCATGGAGGATCCATTCAAGGGTTGTTATGTTGTTGTAATGTAGGTTTGATTACAGTGGTATCGTGACCAGTTTTAGTCAGCTCCCTTGTTATCTTTTTCCCTCTTACACTGAATGGCTCGGGCATGGAGGATCCAATCGAGTTGTTGTGACTGTAGGTTTGATCATTGTGTTATTGTGACTGTGTTGTTTGGACATATTTCAGTACCTGAAGCTTGAGCTCAAGAGTGATCTTGAGTCTGGTTTTTTCTTCTCTAATCTTCTTGAAAGCCTGATGCTCATAGCAGTCGTGTTCACCTTTCTCACTAAGTCTTCCCTCTGATCACACTTAAACTCAATTCATTGGCTAAAGTTAATGTGGCCCTCACTTCCCTATGCATTTCTTGTCCAGTTATGTGTTGAACATCATTCATATTTTGAGTTTTGTCCATTGACCTCCACTCATATAAAACCAACATCCACCGAAACACTTTGATGGCTCTTATCCTCCCGCAATTTGAGGGCGACTCTCACTGCTAACATTCATGGCGTCGTTGTCAGGGAACGAATTGAAGATATTTCCCTGTGATAGAACGATAAAAAAGTTTTGATTCTGAAGGTGCATCAGATATTAGTACCATTAAAGATTGCAACTTGCACCTGGCAAATCCACTGTTTCAGTTGTGTCTCCTAAAAGAAGAAACACGAGGTCTACTTTGAAACTACCTCTAGATAGACCTAAAGTTGACCGAGAGAAGATTATCAAGAAAGAAAATCTTTCTCGAGAAGGATTTAGTTGTTGTCGCAAATTGAAAATCTCCCTGGGAGAACGATACTGACCAGATCTAGTTTTTGATGGTGAACAAAGACCAGACACTTTCAGACCTCATATCATTCACCTAGCGACTCCATGTTTAAAGAGTCCAGTGGCGACTCCTCAGTTTTAAGAAGTCATATTTTCATATGGAATCCATTTTGGCTCAAGGTTTTCTCCTTTTAATTTCTCTATCGTTCCTGGTTTTCCAAATGTTGTTCCTACTATCAATGAATGGGGAAATTTTTTGCCCATATTTAGATAACATAGAGATGACAATCGGGTCGAGCATCTCCGTGAGTTTCATGAACTCGTGCATCAGTGGGAGATACATCATGAGGATATATTATTGAAGATGTTCATGTTCTCATTAGTGGGAGATGCTTGTGATTGGTATCACTCCTTGCCCCCTACTAGCATCTCATGCAGCTTTCAATACTCACTGTCAAAGGTATTATTTCTCTGAGTTAATCTGTCATAAATGTTGTGAGGAGTATAGAGATGACATTCGAGACATAGTTCATTCTTGTGAAATTTGTGATGAGGAGGGACATCCCCTAGAGGAGCTGATGGAGTTGATACAAGCACTTTCTACAAGAATAGAGGAATTGAAGGAAGATTTTTCTCGCCGCTCTTACGAAGAAAATGCAGAGGATATTCTAGTCCTGGAAATAGATGTTCTTGGTAGCCCTGCTTATAATGAAGAAGTGATGTCAGATACTGACCAAGAAAAAATGACTTTTGATGGATATCCTAGCAAAGACGACGAAGAGCAGAGCTTCTCCATGGTTCCTATTTATGGTGATTGTGAATCTGATACTAGGTAGAGCCATGCAGGAGAAAAAGGGGAGCCACATCTCTCTGCTATATTGGCTCTGAGATTTTCCCATTTCAATTTCTCAGCCATAGCGGGTTGTCCACATCTAGTGCTGGATAGAGATGAATGGGATGACTATATTTTGAGGTTCATAGGAAGAAAGCATGACGATCCTAGTAAGCACTTATTAAAATTTCATGTATGCACACTCGAGCAAGACTTCTTTCACACAGATGTCTGGATCAAGATGTTCAAATTTTATTTAGAGGAAGATACTCTTGACTGGTGTCTATATCTCCCTACTGCTAGTATCCATTCTTTGAAGGATTTTCACGATGCTTTTAATTCGTATTACGAGAAGATTTACCTGGCTCATCTTATTTTTTATGACTTTTGCAAAAAGTTGGAACTCCACATTTTGCAGATGATGGAGTGTTCCTCGTGTGATGAGTCTGGTAAAGATCTGATTGAGAGAGAAAGCGAGGATAAAAGTGAGTATCTTGCAAATACAGATGAAAAGTTTTCTCTCTCTATTTACCAAGAAGAAGTCCTTACAGATATGATTGATGATAGCGTTGATGATGGCATAGCTATGGATGCATTATTTTCCGCCTTAGTGCACCTATTGCCTCAGTTTTAAAAGAAGAAATGGTTGAGGAAAAGAATCAAGAGATTGGTTTTTTTCTTTGCAAGATAAAAGAGTTCTGTGCTCACCGACCTCTGATGAGTATTCATAAGCAGAAAGCATAGGCTTCCAATAGTCTTATGAAAGAGAAAGCTCCTACCAAGAACAACATGATAGAAAGAAAGAGCCATCCATGGATATACATGAAGAGACTCCTTGCTCTCATCTAGCAAATGTTATCAGAGAAGACAAAGGAGAGATGGATGAGCTAAATGTGTAGTTTATCTCCTATCTTAAACCTGTAAATGAGAAAATATCACCTGGGATCAGCCAATGCGCATCAGTCCTCTACCCACCTATACACTTTGAGGACATCGAACGATGGGTGATTAATGATGAAGTGCAGGAGGTATTTTCTTACCAGTTGAGCTTTCCTGATTATAAATTTTTTGACCCTGTGGGGTTGTATTTAGAGTTGTTTTCTCCACAGGCATTGGAGCCTGCAAAATTATTCATTTTGTCATCATTTGGGGGTATTGTCAACATTCCAAGACATGTTTTCTTTATGATATAATACTTCCCTTACCTTTTGTGGATCATTTGCAGTGAAGAAAAGGATCATATTACCACTCAGTCTAGGTGGCTATGGTGGATGTTTGCTTTCACCTAGCACTTGGTAAAAGTCAGTTAGCTTAGGATTGTACATAAATAATCTCCTTCTAGAGCCCATCTGCTTGTTTTCATTTTTAAGTAGAGTAGTGTACATATCTCCCTTTTTTCTTTAGCGTTGTTTTGAGCTAGACTCTATAGCCCAACAACTAAGGCACTAGAACTCCACGTTCTTGGCAGCTCATAGGGAGCATGTCATCCCCTGTGGAGCCAAATTTTATCACATAAAGTTGTCAAGGGCCATAGGTGTGTGTTGATATACCTGAGTTTGTAGTCTTTCCCTGTCTCTATCCTTGTCCCAGGCCAAATCTTAAGTTTTTCCCCCTTGGTCTTGTAAATCGTTCTCTGTTTTCCCTTATTCATTTTTGCACCATGGTTTTCCTTAAATATCTTACCCGAGTGAAATATTTGCGCCAAGCCCCTCTGTTTTTCTTCAAGGGAAATCTCTCACATCATGTGTTTTAGTCACTGGTCTCCCTGTTTTCTCAACTCACTGTCTAAATCCTCGATCATTCAGGACGCAGCCATGAACACAAAGCACATCTTTCTTAACAGTTTATTTTGGGATTGAAGCATAAGCATAAGGCAATTTTAATCTTTCAATGACAAAGATTCCAAGAGCAATCCAGATCAGTGACTCACAGGCATTTGGGAGTGCAAACTTGTGCGAAGTATAGCGCCAGAGCAAAAGGCTCTGAAGTGAATATGAACTATTGATCTTAAAGGGGACAGGTGGTAGTCGATCCAAGCCTTCGGGGAAATCAACTTCGAGAGATTTGAAATGAGAAATACTTAGAAATCCTGAAGAGTCGAAGCCCAAAGTCCCGAAGAGCCAAAGCATCGAATTTTTCGAAGCTACAGAAGTGGCCAAAGGCCCGAAATGGATCTGGGTCGTTGATGAGCAAAAGCCATGTGTTTTCAGATCAACAACTCTGGGTAAAAATGCATGGAAGAGTAAGCGAGATTTGAGCTTTGGTTTTCGAGGAGCCCGGAGACCCAAAGTGGATCTCGACCGTCCAAATCTAGAATGCCACGCATCATCATATCCATCACTCCAGGAGTTTTACTTTGGGAGTTTTAAAATGAGAAAAACGTCAAAGACCTGAAGCACCGAAGTCCTGAAGACCCGAAGGCCCCGAAGTCCCGAAGACCCAAATCACCAAAGTCCCAAAGACCCGAAGTACGTGATACACTCTCATCAGACATGAAACATGGCACTCTTTCCAGGTCATTCGGTCATGGCCATGTCACCCTCCTTATCATGACACATCAACAAACGTGACATCATATGACGTCATCTAGACCACCCATCAAAGGGACATGTGGCATAAATCCATGAGCTCCGGCCAAAGGCCCAAAGTAATCCTCGATCGTTCGATTCATGAGGACATGCGTCAGTATATCGCCAGCTCTGGGTGAAATATTTGGGGAGCCCAGGTTTGAGATTTGACTTTCCTGAAGCCCAGAGACACGAAGGGATTTCATCCATGGATCTCTAGAGGGCCACGTGTCATCAGATCCATGGCTCCAGGTAAAATCACTTGGAAGCCCAGGTTTGAGATTTGATTTTCCCAGATTCCGAAGACCCAAAAAGCATCTTAGTCATTGATCTCATGGAGCCACATGTCATTAGAGCCCTAGCCCCGGATGTTTTTCTCCGAGTGAAAATAATTTTGAGTGTTGATTTTTCCAGAGCCCAAAGACTCGAAGGAAATCTCATTCATGGATTTAAAAGGATATGTGGAAGTCATTAGTATGGCCATGTGGTTCACTCGTCGGTCATGGCACTAGTACCGTTTCGACAGTGACACATGGCACTCAGTCTAGGCAGTCATGGGAATATCATTCGCTTCTTTCTTAGTGACACATGTCACTTCTCTTTCATGACACATCAACATGGTGACGTCAGGCCGCCATGTCAGATAATCCTCCAAGAGGTGTTATTGTTCAACATCAAAAAGTAGCGTCCCCCCCAGGGCACAGTTTGGCGGATTCTAAAGTTGGCGGGCGGTTAAGCTTGGAAGTGGCACTAAATCTAGCAAGTGCACCCTGATCTCATATCGAGACCAGATCTATAGCCACAATTCACTGTGGGGACGCAACATGCTTGGACGATAATTTTCTTGAGTAGTCCCACAATTGAAGCTATGGTATGGCGAATGCGCTGTGTGGAAAAATGTGGTGGATTACAGACCCAAAAGCAGTCTTAACCCAAACCACCTCTTAGGGGCCCCAAAATCACATGTGTATATGGAATCCTATCCAAGAGCATCACGTGGCCGCTCCATAATCATTAACTCCCGTTCAATCTCTAAGGAAAGGTAGTTAATGAAAGTAGAACTAGTTGTTGAAACCTCAGCTCACTCCATAAATGGAAGGCATGGAAGGCCCGACCGTGGGGGCTAAACCGTCAACCCATGGTACCCCTGTGGGCAGTTTTTCCCGCAAAACCCATACCGATATAATCTCATGTCTGACAAATGGCTGCACGTTTAGTTTGACAGAAGAACTCGCTGACACAAAGCTTTGATTTTAGTGACTAGGTCACACTCTTGGTAGTGGCGTATTGTTCTGAGTATAAATAGATAGTTTTAATATTTTGTTAAGGTCGTCAACTGGTTGAGAAGAGCTCCATATTTTGTAATGTTTTGATGCTAGAACTATTCTCTAGTTATGTATCAAATTTGAGACTTCCATGTTAATAGAAGTTAGCTTCTTTTCATCTCTCTGTAAAAATTGTGCTAAAACACTCGGGCATGGAGGATCCAGTCGATGGTTGTTATGTTGTTGTAATGTAGGTTTGATTACAGTGGTATCGTGACCAGTTTTAGTTAGCTACCTTGTTATCTTTTTCCCTCTTACACTGAATGGCTCGGGCATGGAGGCTCCAGTCGAGTTGTTGTAGCTGCATGGTGATGCAGGTTTGATCATTATGTTGTTGTGACTGTGTTGTTTGGACATATTTTAGTTTCTAAATATTGAGCTCAAGAGTGATATTGAGTCTGAGTTTTTCTTCTCAAAGCTGCTTGAAAGCCTGATGCTCATAGAATTCTTGTTCACCTTTCTCACTAAGTCTTCCCTCTGCTCAGACTTAAACTCAATTCACTGACTGAAGTTAATGTGGCCCTCACTTCCCTGTGAATTTATTGTCCAGTTCTTTGTTGAACACCATTCATATTTTGAGTTTTTTCCATTGACCTCCACTCATATAAAATCAACATCCACCTAAAAACTTTGAATTTGTGCAAATAATTTTTATTTTTATTTTTATTCTGTAGTTTTAGTTTTCTTAAAATCTTCAGCATAGTTCACGAACATGTCGCCGACAGAGGCCTTGACGTCATGTGCCCCTTTAATATTGTGCATTTCGAAATGATGGTCTTTAATAAATGGAAAGCTCAAGGACATCTTCCATTAAAATGAATAGACAGGTGAATATTATGGGATCTGGTAATTTAATTTTGTCTGCATTTGTAATTTGTAAAATACTTTTTATTTTTATTTTTTTTCTTGTGCAGTTTTAGTTTTCTTAAAAGCTTCAGCATAGTTCATGAACGTGTCACCCATAGAGGCCTAGACGTCATGTCCCTCTTTAATATTGTGCATTTCAAAATGATGGGCTTTAATAACTAGAAAGCTCAAGGACATCTCCCATTAAAATGAATAGACACGCGAATATTATGGGATCTGGTAATTTCTTTTTGCCTGCATTTTGAATTTGCGAAATAATTTTTTTCTTGTGCAATTTTATTTTTCTTAAAATCTTCAATATAGTTCATGAACGTGTCACCCACAGAGGCCTTGACGTCATGTCCCTCTTTAATATTGTGCATATCTTAGATGTCAAATTTGAGAATCTGCTTGGATATGAGAATATGCTTGGATATGGGAATTTTAATACGTGTTGCTAGTCACTATTGAGTGTACATATTCAAAAAGATTGGCATTGATAAGTGAAAATATAGAGAACATCTGTCATTAAAATGAATCAACACAAAATCTAGGTTAGACCATCCAGCGTTTCTTTTAAATAGTTATTTCCATTTCTCTCTATCATCAAAGAGTTGCACTTTAGGGTGCCTTCGTTCTAATGTTCCTAGTCATGGACATGCAAGACAACTTAGAGATGCGATTGAGGGGCAGATAAAAGAAGAGAGACTCGTTTTATGTGATGTGAACTTTGAGTAAAAAAAAAATATGTTATACAAGAGAAACTCAGAGAGGACGAAAAAAAAAGAACAAGTATGTTTTGGTTGGTGTTCTCCCTGTGTTCAATGTTTTAGTTGGTTGAAAAGGCTGCCTGGAGATTTGTAGGTTGAACTTCTTTGTTTTCTTGCTGGCAATTGTAATGGATTTTGAGGTCACGTGCAAAATAGTTCTTTGTTTAAGTATATATCCTCTTCCAAAAACACAGATTTGGCAAGTGTATCGAATTGTAGAGATTGCACAAGTATTTGTCTACCTCAGAGGCAGGTAACAGAAACTGTATGGGTGGATAAAATGACATATTATCACTACAAAAGTTTCTACTTCATAGTTTGATGACCTGCATGTGGGTCTGGTAGCCGACTTGACAGAAAGTTGTGTTCTTTGTCAAAGTTTGTCCGGTTTCCTCTGGATGTAGTTGCAGACTCCACATATTTGGCGTCACCGCCAAACATTCTAGACCTTTATATGGGCTACCATACCTCCACCACTATGAGGAAAGATATACGTTGATGCCATCTGCAACATTTTATACACTTGCCAGACCTGTGCTACTGCATTCTGCAAAATTTTATGCAATTGTCACACCTCTGCTACCCGAAGAAGTTATGTACCTCAACAGAGTTTCATTTTGCATCTAGGTTGGACATTTCTTCCAATTCACTGTAATAAATCAAATAAGTTCGACATACAAATCCTCAGGCGGGCTTCTCAACCAACCAGACGATCGAATATAGGGAGAATACCAGTCACTACATACTTGAATTTGTTTCCCCTGCCTTAGTTGTTGTGACATAAAACAACTCTGTCCACTTTGAAATCATCTTGAATCGCATTTCTAAGTTGTCTCGGATGTCAAGGGTCAGGAACATTGCAAGGAAAGCACCTTAAACCCCAACTTTTCGACGACATAGGGAAATTAATACTTGAAAAAGAATGGAATGTTGAATAAGCAGCCATTGCAAGCAAGCCATATCTGAAAGAGAGAATGTATTCAAAAAACTGGGATAGATGTATTTGGCAACACTGATTAAGTAGAAAACCCAAAATTGATATTCAACTCATTTTTTACAAATAAAGAGTTTGAATGTCAAGAAAACTGTGAAGAAGGTTCATTAATGTACATATTTTTTATTGGTCGATGGAAGGCGAAATCGCAATCGTTGTTGTAAATAGCCTAAACTGTATTTTGTATCCCATCTTATTTGAATATAAAATAATTTCGGTTTATTTTTTAACAGTATTTTCCAATTTCTGGTATTTATTTTAATTGTATTTTGTACCTTCTTCCCCTGTGTCGTTAAACATGAAGGACAAGATTTTGTTTTTGTTGCCCACTATGTCAATCTAAATAAAACCTCGTCTATTCTTTGTTTACATATTACATTTAAGAATAATTTTTCATTAGCCATACTTATGTGGCGGCGACCCTGTATTTAAAGAAAGAAATTGGAGGACCCGTCCTGCTCCCATTCTTGGGGTTCCGTAAATAGAATCAATTAATGAGTTATGACAAGGTGGATGAACTCTTGACACAATGTTCCTGTGAATTATGTTGGATATATTGAAGCTTCTTCTATTTGATAATATCCGTGCATATATACTAATATCAGTACTATTGGAATAAATACAAAAAAACTTCCTCTTCAACAAAGCTTACGCAATTATGTTTGGGTTTGCAGTATTAAACAACTATGTCCACTATTCTGTCATATACATCTTGCAGCCTAAAAACTTCCGTAGTCTGCAATTTATGCTTTAATTACTTAAAGTCACACCAAATTTTGATTGCATTTAATTTAATTTATATATTGATGTTTATGGAGATTCGACGTTTGTTGATGTCATTGCAACAAATACAAGATGAATAGATGATAAGGAGTTTATCTCCCTGAGACCATAATGCAAATTCATGTTTCTTGTTGCGCTATGTACATATTGCATTCAAATGTTTCATGGTTTTAACAAAATTTGCGAGCCGAAGAGAATCTTGCAAATTGGGAGATCATTTTCATTTGAAACATTAGTATCAATACTATTCAGATAAATATGAAAACTTTCTCCATTGATAAATACTAGTATGAAAAATATTGAAATGGATCTCAAAACTTTGTCTTGGACAATACTTAGCCAATTATCTGGGCACCAGGCCCCGGGTTCGTGGTTCCCAGCACCTATGTCCCCTATTTTGTCATATACATGTTGCAGCCAAAGAACTTCATTGATCTACACTTAATGCTTTTACTAGTGATAAACCAGAAGAGGTTCAAAACAATTTCCATGTAAGAACCTAATTTTAAATTAAGCCTAAAAATACTCATAAATTTAAACAGATAAAAATTACTTCTAATTAATTTCTTTTATTCATTATATAAGTAGCAGAAATTCATATAAGCAACATAAATCTAAATAACAACATGCTAATAATTTTAAATAACCATTACATATTCATGAGAATGCGTACATAAAAATACTTATGTGTGATGCTAAATTCTTGACCTCTGAATGTCCTCCCTGCTGCTTTTCCTTGCTACTCTGCCCAGCCTGTTGCTTTGACCAAATTGTGCCCCAAAACTAAGTTTTCCTCCCTGCCAACTAGGAACAGAGCCTGTGCGACTCCCTAGCTCTAGGATACAGTAAGGAATCCTGGCCCCCATGCCCAAAACCCCCAGCAAACCGGTGCCCCCCGTAAAGATCCTTCCCCGACTACAGAACTCAAACTCTGCACCCGCAAATCCAAGAGAACCCTAAAAAATAATTCCCTCTTCCGTAAGCCTCCTCCCCTCATATCCATACATTCATTGTCTTATCCAATTATTAATGCTCCTTATCCGATTATTAATGTTTTATCCAATTATCAATGCTCCTTATCCCCTCCGTATACGTAATCCTTTAATTTAAACAATTAAATTTATTAACCCTTTTAAAATTAATACCCAATTCATTGA
>JASDQU010585450.1:3103-17261 GCA_032191745.1 Picea mariana
AATGACACCATTTATGGCACTTTATGGATACCACCCTCCTTCCATCACTTCTCTAAAAGAAAAATCTAAGCTTCAATCAGTGGAAGATCACATCGAGAATCAACAAGTTCTCCAAATATTAAAGGACAACCTGACCATGGCACAGAATCGCATGAAACAACAAGCAGATCAACATCATAGTGAATGAAGTTTTGAAGTAAGGGATTGGGTGTTTTTAAGACTACAACCATACAAACAAATGTCCCTCAAGCAAGCCAAGAAGGATAATAAATTATCACCAAAGTACTATGGCCCTTATAAGGTGTTGCAAAAGATTGGTACTATGGCATACAAATTAGAGTTGCTTGCATCTTCACGAGTACACCTGGTTTTCCATGTTTCAGCTTAAATAAGGTTATAGGTGACAAGATCTTGGTTCAAACTATATTTCCAGAACTTGACAAGGAAGGAAAAATCATATTGGAACCTAAATCCATCACTGACACAAGAATTCGCCAGCTGAGGAATAGATCCATTTCAGAGTATCTCATTAAATGGAGGAAACTACCGGCTGAAAATTCCACTTGGGAAGATGAGTCTTTTTATACAGAAGCATCCAGAGTTACTCAAGCGTTGCAGACAACACTTGTCTCAAGGGGAGGGGCATGTTAAGCCCTAATATTGTCTCATTATCCCTTAATTGGGGCATATTATATTAGTAATGTTATTTTATTTATGTCGACTTTAGGCCATTAGTTGTAATTATACCTCCTAGTCTCCTATATATACCAAGGAGACATTTTCATTTTGAATCATCTTGTACTTGAACATTTAAGTGGGGTAAAAGGAGGTTGCCCCCTCGAAGAGGCTTATTATCTGAAATTGTCTCTTTTTCAAGGCGTTGAGTACTTTTCCTGAGGTTTTTCTATGCTATATTGGTATTTGGTTCTTAATAATTAAGATAATTCATGCATCACCAATCTCGAAGCCAAACATTGAAATCCAACCAATAAAGGAGGATTAAATGAACAAGATCCTTGAACTTGAGCACAAGTGCAAAAAATGAATTCTAAACATTATCATAGTTGGGAAAGATGATGCAATTAATGAAGATGTTCTAACTAAGTCATTAGAAATTCTATAGAACAAATTATAAATTGAAAACCTAGAGATTTGAAAGTACAAATAATTGGTAAAAATGTCAAAGCTAAGAGGTGTCTAATCTAGTTAAAGGTAGAATCAAGTAAAAGAAATTACACATTATAAACAAGGTTTCATCTTAAAATGATCAAGCATATTCATAAATCAAGACATTATTCGGAGATAAAATGGATCTGATCGATCTTGTGGATTATGAGCTGGATTCAGAGGAAGAGTCAGTGTGGTTGAAATCCCTAGGGTAAAAAGCGGCATGGATATGAGGTGTAGAGGGTGACAATAGGTCACATGGCTCTTCTTTCGCTGCCCACATCAGCAACAGGAACTCAGCAGCTAGAGAAGGGGGAGTTTGGGCGGAACAAACAACGATGGGGGAGGTAGGAGGGAACGACGTTTTGACAGCTGCAGTGGAAGGCTTGGTAGGATTGGTATGGGGGTATTTTAACGTTGGATCTCTCCTGATTGGGGGTTCATAGTCAGACACCCTTTGGGACCCATTATCTACTGCAGGGAAGATGCTAGAAAAAAAATGGGATAGTGATGGCCTGAGTGTAAGAGATTCGCTAGATGGAGGGCTAGTAGTGAGATGCAAAACTCACCAGTCC
Source organism: Picea mariana (assembly GCA_032191745.1). NCBI lineage: Eukaryota > Viridiplantae > Streptophyta > Pinopsida > Pinales > Pinaceae > Picea > Picea mariana. The sequence continues at coordinate 4,846 of JASDQU010585450.1, forward strand.
ACGAATGATTTTGGTGAGGTTGTTTTTTGCTTGGGTTCTGGTGGAGGTTTCCAGGGTGAGGCTAGGTTTTTAGACTCTGCATATTCACCAAATTTGGAGGAGGCCCGAGATCGAACTCGGGAAAGGGGGAGAAGCATAGGAGATCTAGGTGCGCAAGGATTGAAAAGGCACCAAATCTAGCAATAGTAGGGGAGGACATGTCTTTCCTAGAATAACAAAGAATGGGAGATCTATGTTTGGTGGGGAGGCCATGGGGTTGAAATATGAAAAAGGAGAAGGTGTAGGAGTGGGTTGACAAAGAGGTGAAGATAGTGGTTGGGAAGGGGCTGGAGGTTAACATGCTCGTAAATGGTTAGATCCTCCTAATTTTCAAGAAGTCAGAGGATGCAAAGGAAGTAGCCAAAAAACCATGGATCATAGCAAAGGCCCCAGTGTTTTTTTGGTTTTGGCTGCCGCTCTTCAACATGACAAAGGAGAGACTGGACGTTTCACCTCTTTGGGTGTGGCTGCCGGGACTAGCCTCAAACTTCTGGAAAGAGTTGTATTTTCAAATTATTGGTAATCTTTTAAGGTCATATCTGGATCACGACAGAACCTACTTGTCCTCGGAAGAGATGAGGGTAGCTTGAGTTTTGGTCAACATGGATTTGAGGAAGGGTCTTCCCCTAGAAATGAAAATCAAATTTGGCACTATCGACCTAGAGCCCCAACTTTTGTATTATGAAGGGATTTTTTTTTGGTTTAGTCGGTGCCATGAGCATGGGAATTTGGAGAAAGAATGAAAACTGAAGTTTGCAAATAAAGGAGAATGTGTTCTAATTCAATGTCTAGTAGAATTGAAATAGGATGGCCTAGTGCGGACTCTGAAGGCACGGGCTGAAGGAGGGGTGTTACAAGGGGACGAAGTGATGGTGGAGGCATAAATGAAGGAGGGGATGTTAAGTACCAAAGACTTGAATACAAAATACCACAATATTACCAAATATATTTGAATACAATCACCACACAAGATATATGGAATAATATAGAAAAACATCACTTTATTATATCAAAACCCTTGAGGTAGGGAAACACCATACAATGGATACTATTATGGAAGGGATCATCTCTTGTTCACTTTCCTCTTCGAGGGGGCATCCTCCTATTGAAATACCACTCCAAATACAATAATTCTCTTCTTATCCCATTACATTTCTTGAACTCCTTTATATAGTGCTACCAACCACCTACGAGCATTCTAGAGGAGGAACCTTCTAGATGTAAAATCTTCTAATAAGTCCTTTTACATTTATTATATCTAACTACCATAGTGGGCCTTATTTAATACTATAGTGGACCTAGTCCACCTTACATTGAATGGCCTCCACTATTATCACTATGGGACCTATGGCCCCCCCCCACTACCTAACATTTCATCCCCCTTATGAAAGTGTTGTCCTCAATGCTTGCTATGAGGGTGTACAACGATATACTAGGGTCCCATGGATAAGTGTAGACCATAGTGATAAAGTAGACTATAGAACCAGGTTCCCATGTAGAAATGAAATCCACCATGTTGAAGTAGTCCAACCGCCATTGTAAACTGAGGTTTCTTGTCCAAGTACTCATGTGAACTCCACGCAGAAGATAGTGGAACCTAATAACCAACTGAAAATGATGTTCTAAAGACTAGCACATGTGATGTGGATCTAAATAAGAAGATCCATCCATATAGTTAGAAAGGGTTGTAACTGAATATGGAAGGAATAATACCACTGTAGAATATGCAAGATGGACACTGGTAATCATAACTAGCTCATGATTTGTCACATTTATGTTCTCTACAGAAGGTGGAGTAGAGTCATCAAATAAAATATGAAAGTGGTTGTCATCCCATAAATGACAACTATCCATATAACAATCATCACAATCGGCCTCAAAATCATACCAAACATACAATTCTTGAGTATATGCATCCATGATGTCTTCCATAAGATATCTCTCATGTGTGCGAGCCAAGGACCTTTGAACCTTGTGACAATTATCACTGATAGCTTGTAGACCCTCTTGGAGGTGGTGCTCAAGGGTTTCAATCTTCCGTCTAATTTCCATGAGAAGTCGAATATCCATTTGAAATACCACATATAATATACAAAAAGAAAGATCTTAAAATTATCTATCCAATGGAATTGATCTAGTAGCAATTTGAACACTTTGTGAAAAATTATGAGTTAAGCATTTTCGTTGCCATCACGAAAACCCCCCAAAATGGTTGATTTTTAATTAGCGATATCTTCACTTTTGGAGCTCCGATTTGGGTGATTTTTCTTTTGAAATAAACTATTTTTGAAAGAGGAACTCATATCTATAATTTTTTCTAGCAGATTCGACATCTAAGTGCTACAGAAATAAAAAAACAATCACGCCACCATACTCAGAAAAAACCCTGAAAAATTATAGATTTTAAAATGTCGATATCTTGACTTTCCAGACTCCGTTTTGGACAATTTTTATTTTCTTAAATTGGGTGCTTTTCTGAGAGGAACTCATATCTACAATCTGTTTCTGCAAATTGTGCATAGAAGTATACATAAATTGTCCATAATTTTCCATCCCTCTTTTTCTTCTCCAAACAAATCTGCAAAAATAAAAATAAAATCCCACACTTCTTGCCAAGGAAAGTGCTTTGATACCACTTGTTAAGTACTAAATACCTGGATACAAAATACCAAAATAGTACCAAATATATTTGAATACAATCACCACACAAGATATATGTAACAATATAGAAAACCACCACTTTATTATATCAAAACCCTTGAGGTAGGGCAACACCATACAATGGATCCTATTATGGAAGGGATCCTCTCTTTTTCACTTCCCTCTTCGAGGGGGCATCCTCCTATTGTCGAGTTATTGCTCCTAATACAATAATTATATTCTTATCCCATTACATTGCTTGAACCCCTTTATATAGTGCTACCAACCACCTAAGAACTTCCGACCAAGACCAGATCAATGGTCCTTCAACCTCCTCCTCAATCAACAATCGATATCTCCTTTGGGACTTCGAGACTTTGACAAGTCCACTCTCCTGCGCACGCAAGGGTTAAGTCTTGTGTGCTTACCTCTGGATCCAACGTTTGTTGGTCCTTAGCGCTCAGATCTAAAAGATGAGATCTGTTCCTCTCCTATGTTCTTCCTTTTTTCTGTTGGACGTTGATCTAACGGTCCAAGATCCTCCCCACAACCGATATGATGGTTGTTGTCGCTCCTCCTCCTGAGCTTTTGACTTCTTCCACCTTGGAATATTTTTTCAGTGTTCAAAGGCTCTGGCCTTTGACCTTTCTCCTGCGAGTCTGCCTCCTGAATATCGTCTTCGCTCTTGTAAGCGTTATCGCTTCTGAGATTTAGGACTTAGAATGAGTCTGTCTCCCACACACTCCTTGCATTATCTCTTCTGAGATTTTTGATTTACTCAGTCTCCTAAGCGTCTCGGCCCTTCTGTTTACTTTCAAAGGAAAACTTTGTGCCCTTTTAGCAACCTTCTGCTTAAGCACATATTGTTGAGAATTTTCTACAGAGTGTTCAACATCTTTGTGAGTATCTTCCTCTGACACTCCTCTCCCTGAACTCGACAAATATTTTTATCTGTGAACACTTGCACTCACTCGATGCCCGCCTGGCATAGCCCTACAAAGTTCTCAATGACTCTATCTCTCTCTAAACTCAACAGAGAGTTCTTCCTGTGCACTCTTGCACTTCTGTTGATAAAGGTTCAATGATATCTCTCTTGAGCTTCTTTGCGGTTAACTTACCTCTGTCAATGCACTCCATGTGGACAATGTGCACTTCTTTCACTCGAAAACTCAAAGAAGAGAAACAATTGAAACTTATTCCATACTTCACCAGTTTACAGATTCAAACCAATCCGATTTAAGAAAATGTTTAGATTTCATTTTCTTTTCGATATCTTCTCTGCTTTGTAATAATTTTCGGGCACTATCCCCTTTCTCTCAGTCCCCAACCCATGCGATGATGGGTCGTGACCAAGTGCTAGATCACTAGGTGCTTACTCGGGCCACACAAAAATCTCTCAAAGTTCCAGATTACCAAACTCGCAAAGTAGGGAGGATAAACCATCCATGTCTACTCAACATCTGACGGCTAACACTTACTATGGAACCTCAGGTGCCTGAGTTCTGGGTCTTCGGGTCGTCAGAACTTCGGAGCTTCGAAGGATCTCGCATCTACACATCTGAATTGTCAATCTCTGAACCCTTCCATGTCACCTTTGGTGATGTCATTATGTCACATCACTTACATTTTCCAATTGCGGGGGCATGCGGTAGCATTTTGGAGTAACCTGCCTTTCGTCATGCAATTCTTTTGACGTTGACACGTAACCCCTTCGTGAAACCATGGTTTGGATTGTGGGACCGCCATGGATAATTAATTTCCATGCAACTTGGGTCCCTGCAATGCCTTCTGGCCGTTGATCTTGATGTATCATGATCAACACCACTATGGGTCCTCCGACCTTTAACTTCGTTACGAAACCTCAAGGTCCCACTAACCATGCTCATACGGAAAGCCACATGGCAGAATACTAGCGGTTGATACATGGCCCATTCAGATGGGTGACATGTGTCTTGTTTCGAATACCATTTCAATCTTCCACGGCTTAGAATCTACTTACACTTGGCACACAACCCATGTGTTCACATCACCTCCAAGTGATGTTATCATGACTCGCTACTTCGTCTCTTCGGAAACTTTCTCCCTTCACTACTATGTTTGACCTTTTAACATTGGCTTGATCCAATGGTCGAGCTCTCCTCTCCAGATCTACGGTGTAGATCCACTTCGAAGCTTCGAGCTTTGGCCCTTCTCTTGTTTCTGGCATCAGACTTCACTGAAGTCATGAAGTTTGAAGGTCTTCTGGGTTAACTCCTCTGCACCTTCCCCAGATCTGATGGTCGTAAGGGATTTCCCTTCCTTCCAAACAGATCCTACGGTGCAGAACAGACTCTATTACTCTACGGATTTCCAAAGGAATTCACGGCTAACTTCCTTGCAACATTACCAGATTTGATGATCTTGAAGGATTCTCCTTCTCCTGAACAGATCCTAAGGTCCACATTACTTTGCGGCCTAATACCACTTTTGTCGTAGTTTTATGACACCGCTACTCCTCCTGAACTTCGTAACAAAGCCAAGGTAACTTCTTAGCACTCAGGAAGGTTCTAAGGTTCGAAATTGGTCCTTCAGACACAATTTCCTCTTGAAACCTTGGGTTGAATGACCACTTATCCAACCCATTCAGGCTCAGCATTGAAACCTTGGGTCAGAACTTGAGTTTTGTCCATTTTGACAACAACTCCTTCCGAAACTCTTGCTTCAACTTCCACTAACATGGCCCATCCAGGATCAGTGTTGTGACCACGCTCTGATACCATATTGTAACATCCCCACCACCCATAGGTCAAGGAATGCTACCTACTCAGCTCTGACTTAGCTGCAATACCAAATGACAACGTCCCTAACCATTCAATAGGTCGAGTAACACTACCACGCAGAAAATTCACACACACACACACACACACATATATATATATATATAACCTGCATTTGAATTGAAATAAAACACATAACACAGAGTTATTCCTACCATACATATTCAAATGTAATAGACAATAATTCATATACACAACGAAATGCATGATAACATTCAAGCATCAAAGGTATGCATAACATAAAATTAAGCACATAAATTATACTTATCTTTCAACTGGAATAACACCACCAACTGCGTGCAGACCTTCCACAAACCTCCCAGCCATAGACCAAGATGCTCATCACTCTCAGCAGTAGGTCACCCCAGAGCTAAGACTAAGCTCCATCAGGTAAGGGAATCCTAGGCTAGGCAAGGTCAACAGGAAGACACACAGTTTATGAGGAAGGATTCTCTCCCAGGAGCCACTTATGCCCACTACTCACAGACTCTCATTCCCCACATGCCTGTCCCACCCCAGGAGTATACACCTTCACTGTCACACAAGACAGTCCATCGATTGCTTTACCTCCCTTGCCTTGGGCTTCAGCAACAGGCCGGACCAAAATTCTCAAAGCTCTGTAGTAGCTATAGGACCCCTTCCAGGAGAACTCACTTCCACAGCACACTCTCTCACCTAGAGAGAGTTGCTCACAGGCCTGACAACCCACCTCTTCAACCACAACTACCTCTCTCACCTGGAGAGAGTGTTGCCCACAGGCCTGACAACCTGCTTCTTCATCTCTGTTCTAGCACAAGGAGAGCAACAACAAGGATCAACAAGGAACAGATGACGACGATAAGCCACACTTAGCCAAGGGACTAAATGGCCACAACAACCCACAGTTATAACACACACAGCATAGACAATTAAGGGATGCTTAGGTTTCATAGAGGACGTGGGTCGACTTCACGGATTTGATTTTCAGAGGTGTGTGGCTATGCAGAGTTCCAGTGTAGAGACAAAACGGGTTCTCGGGAAGGATTCTAGTGAACTCAGGCAGAGTATGGAAGAATGGGCGTGTGAACCACCAACACGATTTGACTCACGGGTTACTGGTTCCAGAGATTTGTGATGAATCCCCCTATTCAAGGTAAGACAATGGGTCGAGAATGGAGAGAGAATCCCCAACACAACTGATGCTTCAACTTTTAGCTACATGAGCCCAGGTCGACACTTGTCTTCCTGGAGCTGCATGCGCTCCATTTTGCATATGTTCCTTTCCCAGGAACTTGGGTCAACACTTGGTCAATTGACCACCTTAGCCTTTTAGGAAATAATAATAAATTAGTATCCCTTTAGAGGTAAGCCCCCTATATTATCCCCTAGGCCCAACACTTAGCCTCCTCCCTTACCCAACCTTATGGAAGCTTAGTCCCCCATCACTCTTTCTTCATGGTCGGTCTACACGCAGCGATGCTTTTATATTAACAAAGTGCATAATTACATGTAGAAAACAGGCTCTTGGCCTTTAACACCTAGGCTCTCTGGCCTACTTGCACATAAGCTTACTAGCTTACAATTTCTCAGCTCACCAGCCTACAAAACATGTTTACAATACATAGATATAACAGGGGCTCGTCCTTGGCGTATTACAGCTAAGGTTTCAAAAGCATTGTAATTTTAAGCTCAAAAAAAAAATGAATGTGCTATTTGTAACACCATGGTTCTATTCAAAGGGTGATTTTGATGATTCGGTTCACAACAACCTTGGTTCTCAAGTCCATGGTTTCAAAAAAATTGTAATGTTAACCTTGAAGAAAAGCAAGTGCTTCTACTAACACCAGTTTTTGTTTTGGGGGTTGATTTTAAGGTTTTTGTTCAGAATGGTATCAATTTTCAAGGCCACAATTTCAAACAAGTTGTAAATTCAACCCTAAAAAAAAGGATGATGATTGGAGCACCAATTTTTTATTTAAGGGTTGATTTTAGGGTTTTTGTTTGCAACTTTATGGAGATTTAAAGCCATGGTAGAAAAATGTTGTTTTTTTTTTTTTTATTGGAACTAGGAAATATTTGTATTAATATGTGGCCAAAAATGGAAAAAACATTATATAGATAATAGGCATGTTGTTTCAAGAAAACTTTCAATTGCATCATTGAATTCCCCCCACTATCATCTATCCCTTTCATTCTGACTCCTACTGTAACTATATGAATACTAACAAGACAAGTATAGAGGTTGTAAAAAAAATTCAAAATACACATGGATTTTTAAAACATTGGAGAAATTTGTTACTGTAGATTTTCCTCCGGATGGGTAGTAGTCTCATTCTTTCCTTTCAGCTCCTTTAGTTGTTTTCCAAAATCTCTTTCATTGTATTTATTTTATGTTTGTCCTAAAGTCTGTTGGGTCATTGTGTCTAAGGTGTAATCTTCTCTTGTGTACTAAACAGATAATTTTATCTTATAGCAATTCATTTCAATTTTTTATATTTTTTCCACATGTGCTTCAAGGATACTCATGATCTTGTTATATTTCTCTTGCTTTTGCACTTCCAGATTATGGAGGATTTCTAAGAGGATTCTTATCGAGATTTCGTTTCTTTGTAAAATATCTTCATGCCTCTGCAATTCCTTGTGGATACCTTCAAGACATCTTGATTCCATGATGTTCTAAAACAAAAAATGAGCACTCTACATCCCACATAAATATCGATAAACATGTTTGTACAGAGAGGGACCAAAATCCATCTTATGAAGAATGAGAAGAAATACATAGAGGTAGAGCCACCAATTTCAAACCATTTCACTAGAGAAGGAGACTAGGATTTGAGTAGAGGTTCGAACATTCACTAGGGAGAAAAGATCAACTTCAAGCGAGAAAGAAGCCACTAACATACCACATCCCAAGTCACCTAGAATAGTCAACCAACAAATCAAAATACTAAGACCACATACCTAGAAAAAGGCATAAGTGACAGGCTGAACAAAGGGGTTGAAATAGGACTTCCCAAGCTCGCCCCTTTATGGATTCAAACCTGTCCCAAATTGATAAAACTGAACATGACTGAGAGAGGATAGTTTTGAAAAGAAAAAAAGAGTGGAAGAGCCACTAATTCCAAGTTATATCATCAGAGAAAGAGACTTGGATTTGAGTAGAGGTTCATACATTTACTATGAATATAAATTCTCCTTCAAGCCAAGGAGGATCCACAAACATCCCACAACTTGAGTCACCTTTTGTAACCAACAAACCAGTCAAAATATCCATATAATATACCCCCAAAATATATATAATTGACAAGACAAATGAAGGGGATGAGATAATACTTCCTAGGATCCTCCCTACACAAAATGAACCAGTCCTAGATTGATGAAACTAAATAGGACTGAAAGAGGACAATTCTGAGAATGTTAGAGAGAAAATTCCAGAAGATTTTAACACTTATCCAAGACACTAAATGTTAGTGCTCTGCGACGAAGAGAACAAAACCTTTCAAATTCACCTCTCCCAATTTTTAACCAAGAAAGGAGAGCTCCTTGCTCTTGGAGATCCCCCGGTGTTTAGACAATTCCAAACAACATTTGGGTTTATCCCATCTTTCAAACATAGTGTGAATGCAGAGGGAATATTCATTGAAGTCCCCATTGGCTAGCTCATGGTTCTTCGAGTGAGTTGTGACCTTGGATATATACCCTTCTCACTCGATCCTTGCCTTCCTTTAATTATCATTTTATGTTCTAGACACATCATGCCTAATGAGCGTAAATTAATGACATAAGCTTAGGGGATGAAGGAATGATTGACAACCCTATTTTGTTTCAATTTTCTTTGAGATGGGCCAAAGGATTCTCTATCCAAACTATCATCCTTGCCATTATTTTATCGTAATACATGAAAAAGAGAGTTTGTTTAGCTTATGAGTTAGTTTTTTTTATTTTGGTGAGATTCAAAGCTAATTGGAAGACCTTTAGAGGTTCATTTTATGCTAGAGACTTAATAATAATCCTTGAATCTCTGATGATTTTCAATTCCCTTATCCACAAGATGATGGCAATGGACATGCCTTGAAGAAGGGCATATGCCTCCACTTGATTGTTTGTCGCAATTACTAGCCCCCGAGTGTAGGAAGATACTTGATTTCCCTCGTGGTCATAAATGACCCCTCCTATCACCTTTGAAAAATGTTGTAATTTTAACCTTGAAAGAAAAAGATGATTATGGGAGCACCACTTTTCTATTTGAGGTTGATTTTGGTGTTTTTGACCCAAAAATATGGGTATTTGGGGCTAGAGTTCTCATTTGAGGTCATTGTTCTCATCAAGTAAGTAACTATGTTTTAGGCATCAATTTCAATTACCATTTAAACTAGACGATAGTTCAAAGACGAAAATCATTAGCTATTGGAAAGCTTATTATGGTCTTTAATGTAGAGATATTGAACTCTAGGATTGGGATAAGAAAACAATTATTTCTATAAATAGATATGAAGTTTCAACTTGCAACATCTCTCATGAGACTTGGAATGAAATTGAGCAACTTCAAAAATATTTTATAATCAATTATTTTGAAAATAAATGCAACACTCTTACTCCATTCTTTTGGTTGAAGCTTGATGGACTTTTGTGGAGTCTAAAACTATGATTATATAATTAGAATATAAACATAAATTTCTAAGTTGAGCAAAGATGGGCTCCATGTTATTTCTTCTAGAATGAGAAGTAACCACTATGGGATCATAAAAGGCCAGGCTAGAGATTCTAAGACTTGAATTAATTATTGAAACATAAAAAATAAAAATAAAACATTCAGATTAACAATATCGAGAAAATTAAATCTTATATCTCTTATGAAGTTTAAAGATAAGACTTGGAATGAAAACAAAAACATTAATAAAAGGAGGTTGAAATAATAGAAATATTTTATTAATCCTAAATTATATGGTCTATCAAAACTATTTGTCCAACGTCACGAACTTAAAATATAAATTGAATATTATTAAAATGAGGACCATATAGTGAAACTAGTTACTGCATTGACTCAACATCGTGACTTTGAGATTAGGGAAGTTGTAAAATTTAAATTATAAAGTAGGTTAATGATGAACATAATTTCCTTTTAATATATTTTTTCTTTAATAATATGAAACATAACTTTAATGAGTTTCATAACTTAAAGATCATCTCGTTAGAAAATAAATATTAAAATTCAATTAATTTATATAAAAATATTACTACAAATATATTTCCATAAAAATAAATTAAATTTATAAAAATATAATGCAAACTAAAATAAATGAATTTGATGATGCCAATAATTTAGAGATGCCAATGAATTGGCCAATTATTGAACTATCATGATTAGTTCCCTTTTAATGAAATTTGTCTTCATTCTTGAAAGAAAATTTAGTTAATGAATTTAGTACAATGATAAAAATATAATGGACAAGTTGACTTCGAGAATCAATATCCTACAACTGATCAACTTATGACCCTTAGAGTTTTTTGTAGGAGGATAGGCATAAAAAGGAAGAATTCATCTACTATTTTGTTGATTTTAAAAAAACCTTTGACATTATGCCTAGATCCAATCTATGGAAAACACAGAAAGAAATAAGTCCCCCTCTTGATATCCATGGTATTATGATTAGACTCGTATAATTTAGAAAACATTGTTGTTAAGATAAAATGTAATAATGAATGGTCAATGCAAATTAATTATATTCTAGGTTGTCACTTAGTGGTTGGGATGGTGCACTTCCATGTAAACAACCCAGTTTCAAACATTAACAAGTGTGGAGCCCCCTGTGTGTGGTCGTGACACAAGGTGTTTGACCACCCAGAGTTAGTTTCCCCCGATAATCAAAGGGACTTAGCACATGTTTGACAAGCCATATCGATTTAAGTGGACATTAATAAGATGATTGATCCCTTATCCTACAATATTGGTTAAGCAAGGGTTCCCCCTTTTTTCTACCCTTTTTGGCAACTATAGTGATAATAGTGACCAATATTTAGAAGAGTAGGGTGCATTAGTATTAACATGATTGGAATCAATGTCTTCCTTCTCTTGTATGTTGGTAATATTACTCTTTTTGTAAAAACTATTAATGATTTTCACAAGCAACTCAAATTTCTCCAACATTTGCACACAATTTATGAATTTATCATTAATATTTGATAAAATCAACATCGTGATAATTAAATCTAAGTCTTTCAATTTTTTTATGATAATAAAACTTTGAATAGGTACGAACTTAAAATTACTTAGAACATAGTTACCAACTTGATGAGATTTCTCCAGAGTTTAATTTTTTTAGAGGTTGCATTTAGTGGATATTTTTATTCTCATTTCAAAAAGTGGTGCTATTGGTAGTGCCCTTTTTCTTTTTGGGGTTAAAATTACAAAATTTTGTAACCATGATCTATAAGTTGCAAATAAAAACATTAAATTGATCATCGAATTGAATAATACTCCTAGCATTCCCCTTTTTTAGGGTTTAAAATTACAACTTGTTTTAAATTGTGGCCTTTGCAACCCACATTGTTTTGAATAAAAACCTTGAAATCAACCTTTGAAATGAAAAGTGGTACTAGTGGTAGCACCCATTTTTTTCAACGTTAACATTATAACTTGTTTGAAACTATGATCTTAACAACTGATAACATTGTGAACTGAAACCTCGAAATCACCGTCCAAATTCAAATGTGTTGCTATAAGCAGCACATTTGCTTCTTTTTTAGGGCTTAAAATTGCAACATTTTTTAAACCATGGCTTAAAAATCAACACTACTACAAACAAAATCAAGAAAAATAGAAAACAACAAATATAGGAAAAGCCCCAAAACAATGAGAAAAAAACATGTTCATATATATATATATATATATATATATATAGAGAGAGAGAGAGAGAGAGAGAGAGAGAGAGAGAGAGAGAC
>JASDQU010585450.1:17358-39045 GCA_032191745.1 Picea mariana
AAATATCATATTAAAACAATAATGATAAAAGTTAAAAAGAAGAAAGGAAAAAAAAAGGTAAAAAATACAAACTCATAAATTAAAAAAAAAAATATTTGAAAAAAAAAACTAATAATGAGGGAAGGGGGTGATTCTTGGAATCCTCTCCCCACTCCACATTTCCCTTGAAAATCAAAGGAAATTGGTTGGGGAAAGGGTCTCTCCACATCCACCACTCCAAATTGCCACTCATACCCCCCTATTTTCATTGAAAATCAAGGGAAATGGGGGGTGGTCAATTTCGGAAATTACCCTCCCCCCACAACCACCGCTTCAAATTCCCATCACCCACCCCCCCATTTCCCTTGAAAATCAAGGGAAATGTGGGGTGGGCGGTTCTAGGAATCACCCTTCCCCCACGACCCCTACTCTAGAGCGCTAACCCCTTGGGCACTAATGGGAGTGGAGGGAGGGAGCATTCTCCCCTCCCCCTTCCCTACCTTTTATTTTATTTTTTAATTTTCTCTCTAATTTTTTGGTTTGTTTTAAAAAAAAAACTTTATTTATTTGTATATAATTTTTTTTTTTTACAAAATAAAATTATAATGATAATTTGTTTTTTTCTTTTTAACTTGTTTAATTTTTTTCTAATAATTTGAGTGTTTCCATTTTATTTTAAATGTTTTTCCAATTAAAATATTTGTTTATGTATACATTTTTCTAAAAAAAACATGTTCTTTACCTTATTTCAAGTTTTTAATATATTTGTTTTTTTGTTTCTTTTTATTTATTTATTTACTATGGTTTTGTTTACAACAATGTTAATTTTTAGGTTAATATTTCAAAAAAGTTGCAATTTTAAGCTCAAAACAAAAAATGAATATGCTACTCGTAACACCATGTTTCAATTCGTAGCATGATTTTGATGTTTTAAGTTCACAACATTACTAGTTTTCAAGGCCATCGTTTAAAAAAGGGTGTAATATTAACCTAAAAGAAAAACAAGTGCTATTTCTAACACCAGTTCATTTCAGGGGTCGATTTTAAGGTTTTTGTTCAGGATGGTATTGATTGTCAAGAACACACTTTCAAACAAGTTGAAATTTGAACCTTGAAGAAAAATGGTGATGTTAGGAGCACTAGTTTTTTATTTAGGGGTTGATTTTAAGGTTTTTGTTTACAACTTTATGGGGATTTAAGGCCATGGTGGAAAAATGTTGTAATTTTAACCTCGAAAGAAAAGGGTGATTTTGGGAGCACCACTTTTCGATTCAAGCTTGATTTGGGTGTTTTTGACCAAAAAATATAGGTATTTATGGCTAGAGTTCTCATTTTGAGGTAACAATTCTCATCAAGTTGTAACTATGTTTTAGGCATCAATTTCAATTACCATTTAAACTAGACCATAGTGCCAAGAAGGAATCAATAGCGATTGGAAATCTTATTTTTATGTTTAATGTAGAAATGTTTAACTTTGGGATTGGGATAAGAAAAATGTTTACTTTTATAAATGACTATGGAGTTTCATCTTGCAACATCTATTGTGAGACATAGAATAAAATTGAGAAATAACCAATGATATATATTGGATCATTATATTATTTTTCATCTATCTCACTACCTTTTGGGTGGAAAAATTAGAGGAATTAGCTCGCAGGGCCATTTCGGCAACTAGTCCAAATTTGGAAATTTGGGTCCAAAAAATAGTCATAAATATTTTGGAGCCATTTTGAGGTATCAAACAACCTTTTTATTTTGTCCAAAACTTACTATGGAGGAATATTATAAATTAAAAACATCGATACCTTTCCAACAACACAAATCGTTCATCAATCAGAGTTTGTATGAGAAAGTTATGCCTCCCACAAGTTGACCTACCATATTGATTTCCATGGTGCAAGTGGATGCCACATCAACCTCAACTACTTAGACATGTGGGGCTAGCCACGTAGTGGTTTTTATAAGAACATTCTAGAAGGTACAAAACCTTGTCACAATTGAAGGTTGAGAAAGTTAAAAACCTATCCCTGGATGGCTATTGGGCTATGTTAAATACTAGGCCACTAAGAGGAGAAGGGGTTCCATTCTTTTGAATTGAATCTTGTTCCATAGCTAAGAAAAACATCTGAGAGTGGTATTTTGTGAGCATAACAGAGGAGGATATATTTTGTAGCATTCATACATGCCACAAGTCAAAGAAAACTCCACAGGGAGTGCCTCTTTCTTTATACTTGCATCATTTATTTACCAGAGAAAAGAGAGCAGAGTAGCCTCACCTTCTCGTTGGGTTTTCTCTTGTATTAGGTTTCCAAAGTCATATCTTGTGTTTATTTGTGGATGGTGTGAATGTGTTTTACTTCTTTCTAATTTTTCTACGTTTTATCTATTTTATCACTAACTAAATATTATGGAGATATAAAGGAAATTAACCTTAATAGTAAAGGTTTCAATATTTTATTAGATATGTTGTGATGATCTATTCCAGTGGAATATCCATGACAATTTACAGATCATATTGGTATTAGAGCGGGTTTTTATTTTCAGTATTTGTGGGAAGTTGTAGGATCCAGGAATCGGCTTAAAGAGAAGTCGTAGAAACCCTATCCATGGTGAATGACTCTGTTCATAATAACCCTTGAGATCCAACAAAAGAGATATTTGAGCATTTGGAAGCGCAAGATGTTGACATCAGTCACAATATGAACCTCTTCATGGAAGCTCTATCAATTAAGCTCTGATAATTTTTAGATGATGGAGGATCCAAAACAGAGAACATATTGGAGGCATAGATGATTTTAGGGGCTAAATTTCGCTCCTCGACTAATTTTCCATAGTTTTTCCAAAAACTAGATTCGCTATTTTAAAAATGATTTTCCCAAATTCTATAGGATAAAATTATTTTACCTTAAAAATCACCAAAATTTTATAAAAACTATATAAAATACTTAGAAATTTGAATATTTTTAAAAAAATATCGCCAAACATTTATAGTTGACATATGAAGGATTAGTAATATTCGCCAAGGTTTCTACATTTTAAAATAAATTTCCATCCTTAAAATCATCCCTGATTGGAGGGAAAATCGGAAGATCACGAAGACTCAGGAAAGGAGTTACGGAAAGAATCTGAGAAAGAACAGCTAAGTCTGACTGTCGTGAATCCTTCACAGACCCTATTCAAGATGGAAGTGAAAGTGGATATAAATCCATACCAAGTTGAGATCGATGCGTTAAAAATAAATCATTGGTTGCAACAACTAGAAGTTTATTTTAGCGTTCACCATATAGAGGAAGAGAAGAAGATTTCATTTGATAGACTAATGTTAGAGGGCCATGCTTTAACCTGGTGGGAAAGACACACATAAACACCTAGGTTGGAGGGTGATCCACTGGTAACTATATGGAGGACTTCAAAACCCTCATCAAGTCCCAATTCTACCCTATCTGGCATGTATAGGACCAATAGATCCAGTGGAACTACTTCAGGCAGAGACAAGACAAAATTTTATAAGAGTACACCATTGAGTTCAGAAAGATTCCCATCATGTTGGGTATCTCTCCCAAGAAATCAGATGTACTCCTCAAGTATATGAGGGGTTTACATAGTCATCTACGAAAGAAGGTGATTTTCTTCAATCCAAGGACAATGGATGAGGCTTGTGTATAGGAACAATACCTAGAAAACATAGGCCAAAAGAAGGGGCGGCCAAGTGGTTTGAAGCAGAAAGAGGACCATGAAGCTTCCAAGGAGGTGAAGAAGAAGTGGAAAGGGGGGAAAAGTAAGAAGACAGGATCCATTGTATAACAGAGTAAAGATCCTAGAAACCATTCCAATCATTGCAACATTGATGGCCACATCGAGGAAAAATGTTGGAAACTACATCGAGAGCTAAACCTGAAGAATCACAAGAAGGACAGAAAGAAAAATAACCTTATAGCCAAAGATTCAATCAATTAGGTTGAAAGTAGCTTGGATGTTTATGAAAATATTTTCTACACATCTATGCAAAAGGAGGTGAATCTGAGTAGCCTTCATCACCAGGAAGAGAAGGAGGTGACCAAGCTCTTCCACATCAAGATTCAGGTCAAGAAGACCAAGATAGATACTATGTTTGATTATGGTTCACAGGATAATCTCATAGCAGTGGATCTGGTCAACAATATTGGATTGGAGGTTCGCAATCATCCTAGCCCCTATCCATTGGGTTGGGTAAACAAGGATGCGGAGATAAAGGTAACGAAACAGTGTAAGATTAAATTTGCTATAAGTGTTGATTTTATTGATGAAGTGGAATTGGATGTAGTACCCCTTGATGTATGTGGAGTAGTGTTTGGAATCCCTTACATGTATATGAGGTATTTAAACTTCATGCAAAGAGCCAACTAATATCGATTGATCAAGGATGGGAATTCCTGCATCATCAATGTGCATAAATGAAAGTCAAAGATCTCACTAGTAAGTGCCAACCAAGCTAGGAAGTTGATTAGTTCTAATAAGAAATATATTTTTCTTTTCTTTAGAGAAAATCAGTTTGATGATGAGTCAATGAGAGTGAAGGCATCCCTTGATGGGTTTACCAAAGAGAAGAAACATCAATTAAAGGATTTTCAACAAAAATACAGAGGATTGTTGCAGGATCCTAAAGGGATACCACCCAAGACAAAAGTGGAGCATGAAATACAGTTGTTTTCAGACTCCCCATTGTCGAATATTGGGTTGTATAGATGGTCTGTTTGGAAGCGAATGAAGTGAAGAAGAAATTACAGTAGTTGTTGGAGTAGGGTTTAATTCTACCAAGTACCTCACCTTGTGGGTCACCCATCATAATTGTGCTCAAGAAGGATGGTACTTGGAGAATGTGTATCAATTACAAGATATTAAACAAGATTACACTGAAGAATCGGTGCCCTCTGTCAAGGATCGATGATCTATTGGACCAGTTGTAGCATGTCGATTACTTCACTAAGTTGGATTTGAAATCAGGATATCACTAGGTACGATTCACATAAGAAGATACCTAGAAGACTACATTCAAGACAAGGAATGGTTTGTATGAGTGGTTGGTTATGCCATTCGGTTTATGAAATGCACCAGATACATTTATGAGACTAACGAATGATGTTTTACACCCTTATCTAAATTCATTTTTTATTGTCTATTTGGCTTATATATTGGTTTAGAGTGCTACCTAGGAGGAGTACATGTCACATCTTATGCAGGTGTTAAAAACTATGAAAAAGCACTAGCTGTTAGCCAATCTCAAGAAATGTGAATTTGCTCAACAATGTTTGGTGTATTTGGGGTATGTGATTGGTGGAGGGGAGATCAATATAGATTCTACAAAGATGGAGGCCATCATGAAAAGGCCAATTCTACAAAAATGTCACTGAATTTACGATTTTTATCGTGGTGACACAATACTTGTGGAAGTTCATACATTCATTTTCAGTGGTAGCTACACCACTCCACGCCATAGCAACCAGTGGTAAGAGTTTCCAGTGGGGAAAGAATCAATAGAAGGCCTTTGATGAGCTGAAAAGAAAGATCACTCAAGCACCAGTGCTCGCACTACCAAAATTGTAGAAGCCTTTCGAAGTGGAGATAGATGCAAGTGGGTATGTCATGGGAGTAGAACTAATGCAGGGAGGAAGGCCCATCTGCTATCATTATGAAGTAATTCATGGGGTGGTTCTCAACTACCCTGTTGGAACACATATATTTTTTAGAATGCTCCAGTTACTAAAAGGTTGAAGCCACCCATTCTTTTAAATAACAAAAAAACAATAATCATAAACCTCAAATCTCAGATTTCGGGAATTTGTAGATCTAACAGTTATACGTATCAAAGCTCCCAATGTCACGACATGCGAAATAGCGAAGTCAGGTTAAGTTTAATCATGATCATCGAAACATTAAGTATCCATTATCACTATTTTAATTAATCGCGCTTTCGCGGTTCGGGAGTCACACCTCGAGCGACCTTCGAGTGTCTAATGTACAAAGTTGCAAAAGCGACTTAAAATAAACCTGGTTAATTACAAGACTAATGATAATTAACATTAGTTAATTATCATGACTCGACGGTTTTACCTTAGAAGGATACCTTTGTAATCCCGATACCCGAGGTCATGAGATTTATAAACTAATCACAATTAGTTAAGAACTTCAGTCTAATCAAAGTCAATTAACCAAATTGCAATATCACGAATTTGGGTTTCATGGCCCAAAACTAAGAATAAAATCGTCTAAGACTGCGAACGCTGAAAAAGGATTAAGAACAAATTGTGATTAATTAAATGATTAAACTGGATTAATTAATATCTTAAACAGCTTTAAACTTGTGGAGCTTACAGGTAACAAATTAAATGTTTCTACGATCATTCCAAGTCATGAAATATTGAACATTTATGGCATTTATAGGAGAATTAGGAAAATGATTGAAAATAAGATCCTGCTTTATTTCCAAATCTTTTGAATTAAACGTTGTGTCGGAAAGGACCCGCAAATACTCAAGTATTCTAAACGAAAGAATTTTTGTCATTATTTGAATTTCATTCTAGTTGCATAGAGCCATTTTAGCAAGATAACCACTGTTTGTATTTTCATCCTCTGTAACAGGAAATATATCTCGATATTTTATATCATGGCTCCACGGAAAATGCCCAAAAAAACTGGTGAAAGTTTAGGTAAGAGTTTGAATATCATTTCTGATCCCTCACCTAGAAACATTGATACAGTCAAAACATGGACACAGGTTTTCAACATCTTGAAATACGAGCTGATAAACTGCTCAGATGACTTGAGTGACAATGCGAAAGATGATTTGTATATCAAATACGAAATGGTCACTCAGTCGGAGATGCAAAAGGTATTAACAAGGCCATGAATTTTTCCCCACTGTGATATGGTTAAATGGGCACTAGACCACATAGATGTCCTGACCAGGACAATATTTAACGCACAAAATGTGGTTGTTGGGACATTTAGGCCAGAGCATCTGCAGGGTATGTACAAATTGTCCCCCACACCCAATTTCACTTACAATGATGAATTCTTCAAAGGTTTCAAAAAGAAAGAATGCAAGAAATTTGGAAAAAGTTTGTCCGACCTAATTAAAGATTGATGCTCACTCCATGAAAATTTCAGGGCAGACACTCATGGTATATACGCAATCCCTTCTTTACAGCCACAATTTATGTATGTAGCGATGATGGTATGCAGGCTTTATGGGAGAGAGAATATTGCACATTTTTTTCTCCCATGGGTACCGCTTATCCACACGGTAGCAGAGGGGTACTCTTTCGATTGGGCTAAATTGTTGTTAGAAATTCTGGCCAGCCAAGTTTCAGAATATCAAGCAAAAAAGCCAAGAAGGAAAGCAACTTCATTTTTTTATGTCTGCGTACATTATGGATGTCATTTTCTTCATGACACCATTTCCATTAATGAGCTGGAGCTGGACTCCAAATAACGCAGAGCCTATTCATGTTTACCACTCCAAACTCTTGGAGGATAAGGCCAAGGACTTCGTCTATGAGATTTTCAACTGTGTAATGGTACCAATTCATGTCATTATCTACAACCACCCACCTGCCAGGATTTCAAATAAGGTCATGAAAAACTTAAACAGTGTGGCAAACTGGTACTTGGAAGAACAATTCTCGTATATTAGGGTTTTTGGTTGCTCTGTTCCCCCTTATGCCCTACCACCTTTTTTACCAAACAAGCTAGTATGTCGAGAAATCGCCAGGAAAAATGTGCTCAGTGGGATAAGCAAAGAACTCAAAGGAGTTCAGAAAAAGGTATGGCCATATTTTACCATACACATTGGTACATATTCTTTATTAGATTTCGGCCATGCCAAAGCGGAGGCCACGGCCTTAGAGGAAATGAAACTAGTAGACATTGAAATTAAGAAACACGATCCTCATAGGGTCGTGGGTAATCATATGGCAAGTTGTGGTATAAAAATATATGAGCACGAAGATTCCCCCCCATGAAGAAATGTTCCGAGGAGCAAGATATTACTCAGAAGTCTTAAGTCGAGTTTGAGTTCTACTATCCGGAGATATGACCGATTTCTACAAATTCCAGGAACACCAGAAAAGTAGCCTCCCCAAAGTTTTGCAGGGAAAAACCTCAAAACCTCTAGGTGCACAACAAATAGGAGCCCAAGGTTCAACGGATACAAATCCTAGCAAACAAGAAAACTAGGAGAACATAGAGGACACTAAGACCTCGAAACAGGAAACCGAGATCCCAAGCCAAGAGGAAAAACCCCCAGAGACAGATACAACAGTTAAATAGGTCAAGGATCGAACATAGACCTCCTCAAAGGGGGTAGGAGACACACCCTTGCCTCCATCAAATGAACCAGACATAGATGTTATCCTAAAACAAGCATCCAAAGAAATCGACAGTCCCATTCCATCTGTCACACCCTTACAATCTACCAAGGGGAAGCCCAATGCAGAGATAATATCTAAAGAGGATTTAACACCTATCTCTATAGAAGAATTTCCTCCCAACGATTTACTTTTTAGCAAGAAAAGGAAGGTTGTGGTAAAGAGATAAACATATCAAAAAGTAGGTGCAATAGCTAAAAGGTATAGAATATTAACAGATGGAGGAGGTTTAGAAGAAGAATAATTCACCGATGAAATAGCAGGAACATTGGGGGCTTATGCAACGGCCAACCAATATTTAGTTGGAACCTTAAAGGAATGGCTAAAACAAAGAGACTTGTTGATTAGCAAGTTATAGACTCATATAGCAGCTGTAGAGGCGAATGTTAGGAAAGAGGCATACAAAGATTTTGAACAAACCAGAGCAACCAACCAACAGGAAAACGAACAGCTCAAATATAATCTTGAGTAAATGCAACAGTCGGCTCAGACAAGTCAAGCACAGGTAAGTCAACGGGAGGAGTTAATAAAATAGTTGCAATCTAAATTAAATTCTTTTGAAATCCAGGTCGTAGACATAGAGGTATTTCAAACTCATGTCACAGAAATACGAAATAATATAGAAGCGGCCCAATAGAGTCTACTTACTAAAGTAGAAATCATCCAGGAACACTTTTAGTTGGTATATCAAGCCTTAGAAAAAATCACCTTAAGATAGGGAGAAGCTAAGGTGGCTCGAAGTACTTCCCAGGAGGCTATTATAGCAATGACAAAAGAGGAAATGGTCATCGCTTCCAGATTATCCATTCGAGAACAAACCCGAGCTAACATGTTGTTAAAAGCATGGGAGCATAATCTATCAGATAACAAGAAAATGGACAAAGAGGTGAGAGACTCTTGTGAAGAAACATTTGGCCTAATGAATAAAAAATTGCTAGATCTCGATAAGGAGAATAGCTTTGGAACGTTGGGAAAGATCAACACAGTTAAACATATGCTAGATATCAAGGAAAATGTGGAAAGGGACCAAGTTGAACTATCTCAACTGAAACAAGTTGATATTGCCCAAATAGACAAATGGTTGATAAAACCAAACCTACAGTTATTGTCTATCATTATAGAGGACAGGAAAATAGGAACAAGACTGCCACAGTTGGAAAGGAAGTGCTACACCTTCGAAGAAAATGACCAAACTGAACTTCCCAGGTTGATAGCCCAGTTGGTAGAAAAGTGTGTCAATTGTATTGAACAGGGGAAAGGGAAGACTTCTGGAGGCCAGTAATATAGTTGCTCATTTCATCCTATTTTGGAACTAGAGGACAAAGAAAGGAAAACGTCTCGCCAGCATGAAGGAGGACAAAGGAAAACTAAGTGAATCATTTCATCTTTTCACTTGTAACCGAAACTTTTAGAATGATAGAATTTGAAACGTTTTAATGTAGTATAAATATACATTTTGAGAAAGAAACAAGGGCTTCTTTTTGTCGATTGTAAAGGAGAAGACTCTCTTCACTAAGAATTAATACAAATGCAGGCCAGAGATTCTACATCTCGTCTATTCTGAGTTATGTGTTCTTTGTCTTTTCATATTCCAACATACTTTCATATATTTTCTTTGATGAATGAAAATCACAATTTAGTACAACTTATATCATGGTTGTGTTATACTCAGTTATCTAATAATAAACAGATTTTCCTCTGTATTCACTATTAGTTAATACAAGACCTGAATGTTGATTAGATGCTATACTTTATACTTCGTTGAAGATTTCATCAATCACTTTCTTCTTCTGTTACAAAGTAATATTCTTTATCATTTGATGCCTTGCTTTGATTAGCATCTTTATGTTTTTCTTTCCATTCATTCTATATTTTGATTTTAACTCAGGTGCGAGAAACAACCTCTGAGTTGTTCTAATATTAATTTGTTTTAAAGAACTTTATTTTGTTATTTATCTGGCAAAAGGAAAACATTGAAACATTTCCATCATTTCCTGATGCCTGACATTATACTTGTAGCCTTAGTATAAACTTAGCAACAACATCTTTTTGGCACTGTTGTCGGGGACTGAGAAACAAAGTTATTTTTCCCTGGGAAAACGACATTTGCAAGTTTCTTTCTTTGATAGGGAACAAAGAATGAACACATTATAAAAGCTAAGATTTTATTATTCACTTGATGACTCCACATTTTAAATAAGCTGGCATCCGGTCGAAGGAACACTAGACGAAACCCAAATGATAAGCATACCTTGCCTGTTTCCAACCATGAAAAAATATTGAAACCAAGAGGATTCCTTAAGCAAACTACTGCAGTTTACCAACCTAAATTCACACAGTCTAAGGCTAAGTTTCCACTTGAAACCATAAACCCTAAATTAGTTCTACCCGAAACTAAGACTGAAGCTCATTCGACTACCTCCGGTGGAAGAGAAGGTGAAACGTCTACAATAAAGTTTGTTTTGATTGATATCTCATAAGCTCTCGAACTAATTTTCCCAACCTCACAAAGTCTAGAAGAGTATACCATACACTTATATTCAATCCCTGTAGGTTCTCCCATTTACATTTCTTGCAAGTCAGAGGAATCAAGCCCCCGTATCTCATTTCCCTCTTTTCCAGTTTTTTCGTCTTTTGATAAACGATTCTCAGAATATTTTTTTCTTCATCCCGAAGAAGCTAAAGGATCGCTATACATCTTTGAAAACCCTCTTTATAACATACCGGTTTCCTCTCCTATAATATCTATGGTAGTTGCCGGAGGAGGAGGAGGGGGCGGTCAAGGCCCACCCCCTAGGATTTTCGCTAAAGTAGCTGCCAGATATGCTCCTTTGGTCCTCCCAGTACCCCTTCATGATTTACCTGAAAACTACATGAAAAACCTACCTAAGTTTACAGGGGAGGGATACTTAACCGCAGCTAAGCATATAAACTTCTTTGATCAATTTGCAGATATTCTCGGTCTCGAGCATGAAGACGTATATTCACGATTGTTTGCTCAAAATTTAGAAGGACAGGTGAGAACCTGGTTTCGAAGTTTAGCCGTAGGTTCGATATTATCCTATGACGCATTAGAAAACTCTTTTCTCAGGCAGTGAGGTGGAAGGAAATGTCACTTATATTATTTAACTGAGTTTGGGGCTTTAAGGAAGAAAAATTCAGAAACTATTATTGAATTCATCCAAAGATTTAATAAATTATATAACAAGATCCCAATCGAAGTTAAACCTTCCCAACCTGTAGCAAAGGTAACTTTTGTAGGAGCTTTTGAACCTGATTTCGCACTATTATTGAGAGAAAGGAGAGTGGTCGAACTTACCCAAATGCAAGACGATGCCATAGAAATTGAATCAAATATGATGGCTTCTGGAAAATTAAAAACAAAAATGGAAACGGGAAACAAAGAGATTAAATGATTTAGGGAACAAGCAGGACCCTCTGTATATGGGAGGTCTATAGACGACAAGATAGATGATATGGAAAAGATAATTAAAGAACTATCAAATAAAATTCAAAGATGGAACTAGATCAATCTAAAGCAGAATAGTTCGTTAGGAGAGAATTCAGGAGGAACCCCAATCCTCAAATACAAAAAAGACAAATTAAAAATGAAGATCAAAAGGTTCAGATTCCTTTAAAAAATGAAAAATTTTATAGGATGTAATGACATGCAAGAATTTGAAGATTTAGAAGAAGATATTAATAATCTCGGTGAAGATTGTTATCAACCTCATTTAACTAGACAAGATTATGAGAGGTCTTTAAAAATAGAACATCGGTCTAATGAGGATAGCAACACAAATAATACAGAGGATCCTGCTTGCCAAGGAATCTTCGATACTATAATGGCCGAGCTCCAAAACAAGTATAATCTAAGGTCTAAAACTAAAAACATGACAATGACCCAACCAAAGAAAATCATGTCAAGAGGCGAAGTATATGAACCATCTCCAAAGGAAACTGAAACTCAGAACACCAGGATAAAAGGAGTTGACCCACAAGGTGCCAAAACTAAGACAGTCGAAACACGAATGGCAGGAACAAAAACAACTGAAAACAAAGCAATACAAACAAATAAAGAAGAAAAGAAGGAGACTGAAGTACCAATTAGAGAAACTGAAAAAATTATAGGAAGTTTCAGCCTAGAAAATGAGATTAACAAAATCAAAATACCAATACCTCTAGTTGAACTAGCAAATAATCTCGTTTACCGAAAACAAATCACCAAAATGATAAATTTTTCGGATATGGGAAGTCAAGATGACATTATAAATTTGGAAGATGATAAGCCTAATATAATTTTTGGTCCGCATTTTGAAGGGGCCAGAGATATCGTTGCTTCTTTCTACATTACGCTAAATGTGCATGATCGTCTGCTACATAAATGCATGTTGGATTTGGATCCTCGCATAACATGATGCCCAAGGCTATTAAGGATAGACTTGGCCTCGAAATTACTAGGCCATACGAAGACCTGTATTCATTTGATTCAAGAAAAGTGAAGTGTATGGGCATGATCCAGGATTTAGTGGTAAATCTTGCACAGATCCCAGTAAAAAGTGTTCTGATGGATGTGGTTATTGATGATATACCTCCGAAGTATGGTATTCCATTATCCAGGTCTTGGGGTGCTAAGCTTGGAGGATCCCTTCAGCTGGACATGACATACGTCACGATTCCCATCTTCGGAGGGCAGTTCACCCGATTATACCGAGAAACACGGCTGGCATATACGATAAGTGATCCTCATAATCCTAGAAATTACCCTATTTATGTCAGTGATCAGGACCTTGGAAATTGTATTTTATCAATCGATGACGATATAGATGAATGTGTTGAAGATTTCACAGAAGGAAATAAAACATAAAAGATAAAAGAAAGTGTATATAGTACTGGAATATGGAAAATGTATTTCGACGGTGCTTCGTCATGTGAAGGAGCAGGCATAGGAGTACTCTTTGTAGCACCTAGAGATGAGTTTATCATTCCTTTCTCTCACAGACTACAGTGGGAAATATACTACACGAATAATGTATGCGAGTACGAAGCCCTGGTCTTGGGACTAGAAGCTGCCAGAAAGTTAAACATAAAAAACTTGGAAGTCTATGGAGATGCGGAATTAATTGTAAAACAAGAAAATTGGCAGTACCAGGACAAAAACCCGAGATTGAGATCTTATAGAAACTGTGCCTGGGATTTAATGGAAAAAAATTTCTCATCAGTTAATGTCCATCACATTCCTCGTACAGAAAATCTGCAAGTTGATTCATTAGCCAAAGGAGCCTCAATTTTCGCACCTACTATGGCTTTTAAACTCAAGTATCACATAGAGATGAGGCACAGACCCTCCATACCAAACAATATACAACACTGGCAGGTGTTTGAAGATGATGAACAGATCAGAAAGTTCCTCGAAATGGTGGAAGACTTTGTCGAGACGCATATTGACCAAGAAAACCAGAACGACCATACTTGGATTATGCAAGAAGGGGAAGATCCTCAAGAGTTCCAAGAAAAGATTGTGAATCATCGCATGTTAGTACTAAAAAACAACCAAATCCCAAAAGGTCTAATCCCCTAGAAAGACTATTTGACCAAAACGACATGCCCTTAAAATCTACTCTGCAACCTCAACCAAAAGAAGTCGAAGATTGCAATATAGGTACCAAAGAAAAGTCTAGAATAGTAAAAATATCAAAATATCTTCCTCTTGAGATGAAAGGAAAATATGCATATTTACTCGAGCAGTATAAAGACATGTTTGCCTAGTCTTACGACGAGCTAAGAACTTATGACACCACTATGATCGAACACAAGATTCCTTTAAAGCCAGGTGTTAAACCTTTTAGACAGAAGCTCAGGAAAATCAATCCCAGATTATTGCGCGTGGTCGAAAAAGAAGTAAAAAAGCTCCTGGATGCTAAAATAATTGTACCACTTAGGTACTCTAAGTGGGTAGTTAATCTGGTCCCGGTTAGAAAGAAGAGCGGAGAAATTAGACTGTCTGTGGATTTTAGAAATTTAAATAAATCATCTCTCAAAGACAATTATCCGCTACCCAAAATGGACCATGTTCTAAAAAAAGTGGTCAGATCAAATATAATTTCATTGATCGACGGTTTTTTTGGTTACAATCAGACTATTGTAAATGAAGACGATAAAGAAAAGACAACATTCACCACCCCATGGGGTACATTTATGTATGACAATATGCCTTTTGGTTTGATGAGTGCAAGTGCTACTTTCCAGTGAGCTAGAGATATCGCCTTCATCGGCGAAAGAGATAAATTCATCGTTATTTATCTCGATGATTTGACCATTTTTTCCAAATCTGATGAAGAACATCTAATCCACCTCAAGCACACGTTTGAGAAATGCCGCAAATTTGGTTTGTCTCTAAATCTCAAGAAATCTCACTTTGCGATGCAAGAAGGTAAACTCTTGGGCCATATTGTATCTCGGGGTAGAATTAAAATCGATCCTAAAAGGGTTGAAGCTATTGACACTATAAATATTCCTATAAACGTAAACGAAATCCAGTCATTTTTAGGGAAAATATATATTTTTAGGAGATTTATCCTGAACTTTGCTGAAATTGTGAAATTGATTACAGATAAGCTCAAGAAGAACAACGAAGTTAAATGGACGGCCGAAGAAAAAGCATCATTTACACACATCAAGAAAATTATAGGTGAAGCACCTGTACTGGCAAGCCCTGATTATCTGAAGGAATTTTTTATCTTTTCATTTGCATCCGAACATGCAATTGTGGCGGTACTTCTCCAGAAGAACAAAGAGGGTTTTGAGCAACCAATAGCGTTTTTCAGTAAGAGACTTAGAGACACAGAATTGAGGTACGACATACTGGAAAAATAGGCATATGCCATGGTGAAAGCACTAAAAGCTTTCAGGACCTATGTTCTGCATTCCAAGATCATTGCCTATGTACCCTCTAGATTCGTTAAAGATATATTGGTTCAGCCTGATAGTGATGGGAAGAGGGGCCGGTGGCTTGCTAAAATTCAAGAATTTGATCTAGAGGTCAAAATGACAAATCTCGTAAAGGGACAGGGTTTGGCTAAACTACTAGCTGAATCAAATTTCAAGGCGCTTGGAATAAATAACCTAGAAGAGCATGAAGGATATTTAGACATGGACGAATTCGACGAACAGATAGCCACAACTAGAATCGAAGAGAAGTTCACATTTTCGGGTTGGTATAAAGGCATAGTATCTTATCTTCTGACTCTGAAATGTCCAAACAATATGTCTTCGTCTAAAACTAGGACATTGAAATTGCATGTGGTAAAGTATTGTATCTCAGAAAGCCAGTTGTATTGGAAAGACCCTCTAGGTTTTCTACTAGTTTGTTTAGTAGAATCTGAAACAGAAAGAGTTATAAATGAATTTCACGAAGGAGTGTGCGGAGGACATCATGATTGGAGAGAAACAACCTATAAAATCCTTAGGGAAGGATATTATTAGCCTAATTTATTCACAAATGTGAATGCCAAAGTCAAAGCTTGTAATTCCTGCCAATTATTTTCAGGCAAGCAGAAACTCCCAACGTTACCTTTGGTCCCAGTTAAAATAGAAGCCCCTTTTCAACAATGGGGGATAGATTTTATAGGCTAAATAAATCCACACTCCAGCGCACAACATAGATGGATCATGACCACTACGAACTATTTCACCAAATGGGTAGAAGCTATCCCGACCAGAAAAGCAAGTGATTCAGTGGTAATAAATTTCTTAGAGGAAAATATATTATCTAGATTCGGTTGTCCCCGAAAGATAGTTACAGATAATGCCCATGCATTCAAATCTATGAAAATGGTCAGCATTTGTCAAAAATACAATATTGTGCTAGGTCATTCTACAATGTACTATCCTCAAGGCAATGGGTTAGTTGAATCATCAAACAAAAGCTTAATCACCATAATAAAAAAGGTTTTGAGTGAAAATAAGAAAGCCTAGCATGTGCATTTGAAATATGCCTTGTGGGAAAATCGGATAGGCACCAAGAAATCAATCGGTACTTCTCCATTTCAAATGGTATACAAGACCGATGTGGTATTACCCATTAATTTGGCTCTACCTGTAATGAAACTTTGGCAAGGTGAAAAAGAAGAACCAAATCATGTCAAAAGAAGAATAAATCAATTGATCGAAGTTCAACAGAATAGGGTTGAAGTGGATGAAAAACTTCAGAAATATCAAGACAACATGAAAGCCCTATTTGATCATAAGGCTAAAGATAGGGAATTCCTCCCTGGCGACCTAGTTTTGAAATGGGACGCTAGGAGAGAAGACTCGGCCAAACATGGCAAATTCGATTATATCTAGTATGGACCATTCAAAGTTGCGGCCTCTGAAGGGAAGAACTTATTTCTGCTAGAAAATTTGGACTGTAAAATCCTCAACGCCCCTATCAATGGGCGTTATCTTAAGCACTATATGCAATAAATGATTCCCAAAATCCCATTGTATATACCGGTTTGTGTCTTTTGTTTTTCACAATTTAGGTAATTCTTACTTCCACCGCAAATAAAACAGGTTAGTGATTTTAAATAATTTACTCATCGAACACTGTGACTCGTAAAACCCTGACACTCTTCATGTTGTTTTTATGCAGGATTGTTGTCAATAGCTCAAACATTACGAAGGAGACAAACAAGTGGTCGTATATAAGAAATATTGGTTATCCCGAAACAAGTGATAAACAAATGATTTACTTAGATGAGAGCGAAATGGCAAACCAAAGGTATGAGTCTCTAAATTATTTGGATTTTCGAAGAATATCGCCTGGTGCAACAACAATCTTATATGTATAAAGGTACTTGCTAGATGTACTGTCAAAAGCACGATTTTCAAAATAAATCATAAAAGCGATCATCTGGATAAAATTAAAATAAATGGAAACAGAAGAAATAAAATGAACTTAGAAGAACTTTTTTGAAAGTCGGGTTTGCGTTATAACAACCACGTTTATGAAAACCGAAGCCTCCTCTGACACCCTGTTCAAATCTTTATTATTTTTCCTCAGGACCCCAGACGCCTCCTCGTGGCCTCCGCAGAGGAAGGAGGGGTCACACTTTACCTCTGAAAGCTGACAAACGAATCTTTAGAAAAATGGCAAGTTCTCATGGCTCCTTGGATTCCTATTGAAAAAAAGTATGTATAGGCTAATCCTAACTCTCTTAGTTCTTTTAACAGGGTTTAAATGATTAATCTTGCTCAAAAGAAGGCCCCTGGAAATAAAAAGTCCCGCATAAGTTTTCCTGTAGACTAAGATGTTTTGAAAGCTCAAAAGAAGACTTGTCTAGAGTAATCAAAGTGAGTTAACAGACCTTTGTTGCCAAAATTATTAACAGATATCACCCCTAGCATGCTTTATACCAATTGATTTCCCCCACTTCATGTTCTAAAAATAAAGTATAAGAAAAATGGTGAAAGGAAATTCACAAATGATTGCCGACATCTAGTCCAAAAAAAAAGAAGATATGATGAAAGGAAATTCATTAAATGATTGCCCTCATCTCAGCATTTAAATGCAAAGTTACAAACTAAAGTGGTGAAAGGAAATTCAATAAAGGGAATTAGATAACTTCATCGAGGTATTGAACAGACTCGCTGGCAGTGAAGCAATTCTAAGATATTTGTAAGGCTATTATACATGAATTATATTGTACTCTGGTAACCAGTTTTTTTTTGGACTCGATCTACATCCTCGGTTCACGCAGGATTCCTTGATTAAAAAACACCAAATTTACTTTGGCTTGATGCAAGAAAGATCGACATAACCTGTTATAAATCCCAAGGTTGTTTCGATTATCTTAAGTAGATCCAAAGTCAGTTTTAAGGAAGATGAAGTCATCGAAGGATCTAAAATTGAGTTTAGTAAACGATTAAGTTTCAAAATATTTCAGAGATAAAGATGAAACCTCAGATTCTCTTTATACCCTCTTTTCTAAAAACGTTTCACAAAAACAAAGTAATGACTCCATTTACCCAATAAAGGCACATGGTCTATTGTTCTTCTCATCCCATAGGGAGACAAGATCCCTAGATGGAGCCTATGTTGGAACACATATATTTTCGAATGCTCCAGTTACTAAAAGGTTGAAGCCACCCATTCTTTTAAATAACAAAAAATGATAACCATAAACCTCAAATCTCGGATTATGGGATTTCGCAGATCTAATGGTTATACGTATCAAAGCTCCCAATGTCCTAAAATGCGAAATAGCGAAGTCAGGTTAAGTTTAATCATGATCATCGAAACATTAAGCAGTGATTATCACTATTTTAATGCATCGCGCTTTCACGGTTCAGGAGTCACGCCTCGAGCGACCTTCGAGTGTCCGATGTACAAAGTTGCGAAAGCGACTTAAAATAAACCTGGTTAATTACAAGACTAATGATAATTAACGTTAGTTAATTATCATGACTTCGCGACTTGGTGGTTTTACCTTAGTTCGATACATTTGTAATCCCAATACCCAAGGTCGCGAGATTTATAAAATAATCATGATTAGTTAAGAACTTAAGTCTAATCAAATTCAATTAACCAAATCGCAATATCACGAATTTGGGGTTCATGGCCCAAAACTAAGAATAAAATCGTCTAAGACTACGAACACCGAAAAAGGATTAAGAACGAATTGTGAATAATTAAATGATTAAACTGGATTAAATAATATCTTAAACAACTTTAAACCTGTGGAGCTTATGGGTAACGAATTAAATGTTTCTACGATCATTCCAAGTACGAAATTGTTGATACTAAGAGGGGGGTGAATCAGTATCAAGTACAATTTAAAACCTTTTTCAACTTATACTTAAACCTTTCAACTATATCCAATGAGCAATGAACAATAGTATAAGAGTTACAATAATACACCATAATACACCATGCACAATATATGAGAAATAATCAATAGTTATTGTTCAAGGGAAGTAATGACTTCTAAAGGTAGCTACAGCTTCCAAATGTAAAGGGAGGGATAAACCTCCAAGAGGAAGATACAATCCTCCAATATCAAGAGATATTTGAACTCTCCATCATTGCCCCTTCCTTCCACCCAAGAATATATGAGAGATAATAAAACTTTACATTAAATCATCACCATCAACCAATCATCACATAGAACTTGATAATGCTTCCTGAGACTTCTTCAATTTCTGCAATTCTTCAATTCTTGGAGTACTCTGATCCTGAAGATAATATTACTCAATGTATTCTCTGAAACTCCTCCAACTTTCACCCCTTGAATCCTCCCAAAAAAGAGGTTATAGAAAGAATGGTAGACTGTATTCAATTCTGGTCTGTTCAGAAGACCCAACTTGTACAGCATGCCCCGCGCTCAATATTTAACATCTGATTCTGAAACTTGTACACAAGAAACTAAAGTCTGTACACTTTCTAATGGAAGTGGTCCCACTTCATTTGGATTCTTTATGAAGAAGTTATGACTTGTTTACCCGGAACACCTGTTTATTGACTGGCTTCAAGACTGGTCACAAACCCTATCTTCCACAGAGTGTATCTCCATAATTATAGCGAATCAAGAGCTGATATTTTTACCAGAGCTACCTTGATATGTCTTCTCAATACCATAGCGATTTCACCATCTGAATCGTTCTAGGAAACAAGTTATAGCAAAAATGGTAAGATGACCTGAAAATAACATACCTTAGAACACATCACCAAAAGACTTCATCCTCCCTTGAAATCGGGCCTTGTTTTCTTCTTATGTGCTCTGAAATTCAACTTGTATCAAATGAATGTATAATGATGTTTATTTATACCATTTATGTCACTTCCTTTTAACATTAGGGCTGACCTGACACTTTCTTATTTTGCAATTCGTTTCTTTAATTATCTTCAGGGCCTACATGTACTTCCTTCTTCACTTTACTTTGTCATCTTCAAAAATTCATTTCTCCTCAACCATGAGGATCCACATGACGTGCCACATACCACCGCAAACAACATGATGTATACTATCCATCGATGGTTGTTGTATCTGCATGTGCATTTTACTTCATGTCCAAATACCTTCATCAATCTTGCGGTCCAAAACACATGACTAGGGTTGACATCAATGACAACAACTAATCTTCCAATAATCTCCCTCTTTGTCATTGATAGAAACACTCATGCTCCCCCTATCGTCATGATCCAAATTTCTCTCCCCCTTTGACATCAATGGCAAAGGTTAGGGCTGCTCCCCCTGAGTTTAATGGAAAAATGTAACTCTCTTCTTTGGGGCTGCTCCCCCTAAACATGTGGCACTCAATAATACTTCATCCTTATTTTTGGTCTTTGGGACTTTTTCTTCCTCAGAATCCTTTTGTGTGGCTTATGTATTCTCTCTCTTCTTCATGTCTAGGATGTATATGTTATTCGGTCTTCTTGTTGCAGTTGCATCCAATCTTCCTAAGTTATTTTCTCTGACTTTGCATTTTCGAGAATCAAACGTGAGAGTGTATCCTTGATCACACATTTTACTAACACTGAGTAGATTATGATTCAAGTCTTCAACCAATAGAACATTCTTTTCTTTTACATTTTTTCTTCCAATCTCTACTACACCTTCTCCAAGTATTTTGGCAGATGAGTCATCTCCAAATGTAACATTGCCACCCTTTTTCTTCAAGCTGATGAATTTTTCTTGATCCTCAGTCATGTGTGAAGAACATCCACTGTCTATGTACCATTCATCTTCTTCTTTACATTCTTCAGCGGTCAATGCTATTCGACAATCTTCATTGTTTAGAATCTCTTTCCTTCTCCATACTATGGTTGGCATAGGGACATCTTCATTCATATATCTGCAATCTCGTGCTTTGTGACCAAGATAATTACATTTGTAGCATGCAATATTTTTTTCCATCAATGGGGAAAATGAATTACAACTTTTGTTGACAAATCCATGATTATTTCCATATCTTCTATTTACACCATTCATGTTCCTTGCATATGTGTTCATTTCATTGATTCTGCAATTAATTTCCTTATGTCCAAAAATTTTGCAAGTATAACAATGACCAAGAAAGAAATTTTGATACCTTGGAGTAAGTGGGCTTCTTTGTGATGTAGTCCATCTGGGTTCATGATCTATTCTTCTGTAGTTTCCTTCATACTGATTGAGGCTTCTTTGATTCTTGAAGGTAGGAGGTCTTCTTGGATATTCATCTCTTCTGTAATCATTCCTTCTTTCTAGTATCCTGGTCCACTTCTCATCAACTGTCTGTGTAGCTCTTTCTTCAACCTTCTTGTTAGTATTTTCATCTTCTT